>JAECUM010063852.1:0-10713 GCA_016617855.1 Megalonaias nervosa | reverse complement strand
TTATGAAGTTTGTGGGTTTCTCTTTATCTTTTGTACCGTTTTCATTTTGTTTAAAGTTTGATTATGGGAGAATAATTCTTGTTCAAGATGTACGTTACTTCATGTGTAATACAGGTCTTGAAGATATAAAACCTAGCCAACACTAGAATATTTACTACTTGTTGCCGTGTAGTAGTTTGATACATCGAGAAGCAGACAGTGTTTATTATTGAAATATTTATACATTCATGAGTTTATATCTTTTGTCATCAATACATATTACTTTAATAAAACTCAATTAGAAAATTATTTCTAAACAGAAATAAAAGAAGAATAAAGAACAAAAATATCAAGGAAAAATGACGTGGCCATAAACATAAGTACAAGGTAGCACACTCTCCGCTATTCATGAAAATTAAAATAAGATGCAATGCTTTGTTTCACCCTTCGTGAAAAATGTAATGTGTCAAAAAAGGCAAAATGTAATGAATTAATGTCTCTGTCCCATGTAAATTAGCATACTATTTTCTTACAATATCACCAGTGTTTTAAATATGTGTTCAACACCAAAGATTTCTTGGAGAAAAGTAAGTGTATTATACAACTGTAATTGCGCGCGAGGTAGTGTTAAATGTCACTTAGAAATACCTTTGAGATGTTATAATCCCACAAAAGATATGATATACACAAAGACCAAACCTCATTTGCGACATTCTGATTCTATTAAGTGATGCGCTTGAGAAAATATTCTATATAAAACCGTCAACTGCATCCAATAATTGGATACTTTGCGCTTTTATGAGTCCGCATACAAAGCTGCTATCTTTTTTCTATCTTGCTAATCGGAACATTTCAGTTCCTTATAGATGTGGGTTTCTTATTCTTGTTAATTTCCGACAACAATTACAAAGGGCATACCAGGAATTGTACGCTTACGTGTGTAAAGAATCAAATAATCCTGGTTGTATCATTTCTGACAATGTTGGAAGTTTCGATAAAAGGATAGCTGAAAGAAGAAACATAACTTTTGAGTTTATGAAGGGTACACCTGCAACTCTTATAGTTATAATGGATAAGAAATAAAATTCAACTGAATCCTTAAATTTTATCGAGGCAAATTAAACAAAACAAAGCTCTTATAATCTGTGTGATTAAGAGATTAATTGATTTTTATGTAACTGATGATTCCCGAATGTTTGGTATCAAAATACATTGTAGCCAACACAGTTACAATAACATCGTTTAAACATCAGCATCATTCGAGGAAATCAATTTTGAGATGTAAAAGAAAGTTTGAACCAGACCATTCAGTCAATATTTACAGTGGAATCATCAGCTTTAGAATCAATGTCTTAGTGTAGATTCCTTTATCAACGAAACGTGATCCAACCTATAATATACTTACGTGCCTGTAGCTTGCATGATTATAGTATATAACAATTCAATATCATATCCTGTTTTATCTTGAACATGACATTCTATGCCCTCTTAGATGCTTCTTGATATTAGGTTTGCTTCCTAATTTTATATGTATTCTGTTTGTTATATCAGTATATTAGAAAATCAGATTGTTTCTTATGTAAATAAATGTTTATTCACTTGTTGCTGATCAAGATTACCGTAAAGTAGGGCTTACAACTATTGTCAGTTGTTTCTCAAATCTATGCTGGATCACTCATTCATGGACTGAAACAGAGAGACGGAAATGCTTTGAGGTACATTTCTATCTCAATCTAAGATTTTGCATTTTAAGGCACAAGCGCTATTTGTGTGATATCTTAATAAAATATACAGAATGAGTATGTTTATTTTGTGTTTATTCATAAGTAATGCATAGATTTGTAATACTGTTTTGCAATTACATTATTTGACTTAGGCAATGGATCAGTTACCAATTTAATCTTTCAATGTAATGTATAGAAGTCCTACTTTAGGATATATTTCAATTCAACATGGTTTATGTGTTTAAAAATAAATCATTCTGGTCGGTTGCCTAATATTATTAAATATAAGATCGGGATATAATTGACACTGCTCATATCACACCTTGTTAGCGAGTGCCGTTAAACTTAGAAGCTCGACATAATTATTAATTATGTCGAGTTGGGGCTACCATGTCATGGAAAGTAGTAATGACTGTAAATATAAATAGAAATTATAAGAGACGTGTTTAGAACGTGAGGTAAATTTGGATAGAACTGTAAGTGACCGGTTCCAATGTTAAAATGACTCATAACCATATCGTTGATATATTTGAGTGAACTATTTATTTTGTATGAGAGGGAAAAATTAAGTATCACGTAGTTGGTGCACATTATATATTGCGTGTGCAGTTTAATATTTTGACGACAACGTGTTAATATATTATTTTCTATCAATCTGATTGATCCAAATAACCCCATGAAATTCTCGCGTTAAATTCTCTCTTTACTGGTTGGCTGCGACCGTAAGAATTTTCCTTACCACAACTTGTCTAAATTTAAAAAACAAAAACAAATAAAATAAGAACTATTAGTATCAACTGTATTAAGATTTCTCGAATTGATTGCCAAAGGGTGATAAAGATGAAAGGTTATGTTTGTCGGAATATAACCAATTACACATTACGTGTAGCATGTGCAGTTTAATATTTGGATATTAACATTTTAATACATTACTTTCTATAAATCTGATTGGTCCAAATAAGCCCATGAAATTATTGTTTGTCGGAATATAGCCAATTAGTCGTATTCATTTATAATTTTGAGGAATTATTTATTTAAATTCATATTTGGAATTATAAAGTGCTCACTAACATTTGGATTAAAACACTATTTTAGATTATTTATGACTCATTCAAAGACATTCTGGATTACATCATTGTGAAACGACTACTGATACATCAGCATATTGGAGATATTCGGAACAGTAGTTGGATTCTTTCAAAACACTCTATGCTTCTGGACTTGTCAACGAAGCTCTTGGATAATTTGGGATATAATTCACAAGACTGTACGTTCCTCCTAAAGTTTATTTTATTGCTTAGAGAATTAAATTATTTGTTTAATTTACAAAACTTGTTGGTTTGACCTTTTCTGTTATTGCGTTTAAGACCATAGATTGGTAACAACTTATAGGAGTAAAAGAAATTCACCTTTGTTTAGAGAAGAATGCAAACATATGCCGGGAACATGCTCTTTTTCCACCCACAGGTAGAGCAGAACAGATAGTTTTCAACATTAGTCGGTTATTTTTGGTAGTTTCCGTGATTTAATTTGTGTTGTCCGTATTACTTCTACATCTCTGGCAATACGTAGTCATTTTTATATCTGCTTGTTAGATAAAATTGCAATTTTATCGTTTTCCAGGCTTGGTTTAGGTGCAAATTGTAATATAAATTTCAGAAAATCATCCGCAGAGTGCTTTCCACTCGTGGACATTTGTTTGATAAACATAAAGCAGTAATATCCACAAGCTGCATTTCCAACTGGCTGAAGTTGATTAGACGGATAATGTTTTTATTTTTTATTTTTGGGACGATAGCACATACTGTTTGATAATGTCACTCGGTGGTAGCACAAAAACGAATCAAAATGGTTGTTTTTGTAAAGCGCTACCCAGTGAGAGCCAGATCCGTCGTTAAAATTTTGGATATTTATTACACAACGTCTCCCTCCAGGTTGAAGTGATTGGACCGCTAGCGGTAGGATTCTTTGAATCCCGATCTCGTCCTTAGAAAATACTTCTTGACATCTGCTGACATCTTTCAGTTTATCTAAGATCTCAAAGTTGCCGAGCGATCTACCGCCTGGTACCGGGTAGCATTATTCCCCTCCCACGCCCTATTCCCAGCAGATTGGGATGTAGACTTCTCGTTATTACTGCTAGCAAAGTTGTTTTACGTTTCTTTGCTGTTTTACGTTTCTGAACGCTTCGTGTTTTGGGTATTTTTTATTTGTAATTGTTAGACAAAAGTGAAATCCTTTGCATTTCACACCAGCTGTTTGATTCCATCGCAAGACACAGCCTTCTTCGTGGTGCTGGATATGGCACCCGAGGCAGCAACTATCCCCAACGTGCCTAGCACTGGTGGTAATTTGGGAAGTACCTTTTTTCAATAGTTGCCAGTGCAGGTCCCAGAAAACCACTGATAAATTTAAAATGAAAGATTTTTCTGGTCCTATTTTATTGAGTTGGCACTGTGTTAACATTAGTTTTGCAGGCAAAACACCAGTACTCGGGATTCCGAAATCTATCTTCAGCGAAACGAACTGTCGTTTGATAATAGCTTGTGTTAATTTTTTAAGTTGTTTTTTAATTCTGTATTTATTTTCCTTCTGCTGGATAACATTGTATTGCAGTCATTCCGCCGAATGTTAGGGGGATCAATATATTCCGCACGTTTGTTGGATAAAATTGTAAAGTACAAATCATTTCAAGTGCAGAACACCTGAGAGGCATTCTTGATCAGAAAATCAGTAAATTCCCATCGCTTGCTTGTTTGATAAAGTTATAACGCCCACATTCAAACTTGGACGGCCATCCTGCCCTTGGTAGAATGTATCGTTAAGAATCTGTCAGACACAATTAGCGCGTACGGACAATAATTAACAGCTCCTGGAGCCTGTCCAAGTGTCCAAGGGACTTCAATGTCAGACGTTTACTTGAGAGCTCGTTCGCTATGCTTACTGATATCAAAGTGATATATCGGATAAAGAGTTCCAAACTATTGGATTGAAACTTGAGATCCACTTTCAGCATCCTGATATTTTGCATAGCTTCCATAGGACACATGTAAGCTCTAGAAACGTTTCTATCAGCTCTAGCCGTGAAATTACATTCGATTGCTCGTTTGGGATACTGCTTACAATTTATCCTGACAAATATTCGTCTGACATCAGCGCTGTCGAAAATTGAATTGTTTTGAAGTTGATCTCCACGTCTACCACCACCATTAGCGTTATGATAACGTTCGGCAAATTTGTCTTTTAATAGACCCCCGCACTGTTCTCGGGCTATATTTTGGACGTCGATATTGTCTAGTCCAGCAAATATTATGAAACAGCCTCTATTTTACCTGATAGATCTATCCACGTTATAAAATCCTTGAGCTAGGTAGATTGCATTACATTTTCAGTTGCTTGATAGGGAAAATAAGACTTTATCTTATTCATCTCAGCGTTGCTTAGCCGAATGTCATCAAAGCAATTATTTTATGCTCTTCAGAATCTAGCTCACAATAGGAATTAAATCTTCGGGTTGTTTCATGATAATTATATCATCACCTACGCCAAGTTCATTTTCAGTTTTTCGTTGTATTCGCTAAGCATTTCATATTTATCCTGCTGTGGATTTATAGTGTAAATTTATACTCAGTCGTAGTTGATGAGATCGTTAAGTAATAAATTCATCAGAAGGTTAGTTTTGCCCGATCCAGTACGTCCTGCTATTAGATAATGGCAGTCCGGTAAGTCGTGGTTATGATTATGTTTGATTACTCGCTCCGTGTCAAAGTTGATTATGTTCATTCTATACCAGGTATTCACAAAATTGTTTCCCGCAGTAATAATAAAAATGAGCTATTACACCAAATTTGGTACGTTAATTGACAGCCCAGCCGACACAACAGCTTCAGCTACAACCAATACGGCTAATGTAGATTTAAAAAATTGTATTAAAAAAAATCTGGAGATACAATGACAGGTATCTTAAATATGTCAGGTCAGCGAGTGCTAGACTTTGAGACAATATATCCACCAATCAACCCAAATTACTCACAAGCAGTAAGCTTTGCACAACTTAGTGTGGTCAGTACTGGTATGTTATCGTTGTCGGGTGGAAAGATGACTGGAAATATCAATATGAGTAAAAAAGATTGTAAATCTTGAAACTGATTCCACCTCCCCTCCGCTAACATAAATAACTCATAAGCGGTACGTTATGCACAACTTAGCTCAATAGATAATAATAAGTTGTCATTATCTGGCGGGACGATGGCTGGAAATATAGATATAGGAGGAAAATTAACATTAATACTCAATTTGATAACACAACTTTGACCAATAACGATTCTGTAACAAATGTAAAGTTTGTCAAGGATAACTTTGGAATAAAATCCGGTCATACTATGATGGGAAATCTAGACATGGGATCGAGCAAGATATCAACTACGACAATTCCATCATCAGAATCAGAGTTAACAACAAAAAAATTACGTTGACGATAGCATAGCAACGAATATTGCATCACGAGTAGCAAAATCCGGTGATACGATGACTGGTATGTTAAACATGGGGTCGAATAAAATAATAACGACTTATAATCCAGTTGCCCCATTTGATCTTACAAGTAAATTGTACGTGGACGCTGAGATAAGTGCAATTATTTCTGCAGATACCAATTATCTTAATACATTTGGAGGTACAGTTACAGCTGCGATCGATATGGTCAATAATAAGATAACTTTTACATATGTGTCTGTATCTACATCCGATCTTACCAGTACACAGTACGTGGATAGTGATATCCAATCGATTGCGATTGGTGGTATCACAAAACGAGCTAAACATAGTGTTGGTCACATTCCACATCCTGCTGATGCTATGAATAATCATTGTGATTTTGTTGCAACGGCGTCAAGTTATTTTCCTGATAATAAGTCAAGTTATGAGTTTGCGTTTAACAGCCCTGTACTTGGCAAAAAGTGGACCACAAACGGAGAAACAAGGAACTTTTGGATCAAAATACAGTGTCTAGAGGCTGTAGCAATATGGAAATTTCGACTACAAGGTATAGAAGGTGATTTATTTGGAGTAATTAATAGTTGGCGACTAGAAGGATCGAATGATGATTCAACAGGGACTACGCTGTATTGTAACAATGCTGATATTAGTTCTTATCCTAAACAATTTACACTTGATCCTGCAGCAACTACAAACAAGAACTCGTATTTCCAGCTTTACGTTTTTAGAGCTTCAGATTATTACCCAGGTTTGACGATGTTTCAGATATATACACTCGACGATTTCATGTAATAATCTATAATATCTATTGATCCTCCATCGATCAGGGTAGCAAAAGAGTTTTATTATTTTATACTAAACCCGAAAGCGGAGATTGAAATAGCTGATGTTGATTTGCTAGACCCAGAGAGTGTTGAGGAAGCAAAAGCAGTGAATATACTTGCTCGAATAAAAAAAATAATTTCACGTTCGCCCGGTTTAACTGAGAACAGCGATAACTTTGCCAGAGTTCCAGGAATGAGAGGCCCTCAACTGAAATACGCTATCAGAGACTTTGATATAATTAACAAATACTGTCCTGTAAGTGACTGCGAGGAGTGGCGGTCAAAAGTTGAAAATATTTGATAAATACACTGCTTGAGCTAAGTAAAGAAAATTTTCTGGCGATTGATAAATCTAACCTTGCAAAAACAAAATTTCATGGTGGTAAGAAACCAGAGAAAGAGCGACTAAAGAAGATTCACGATGAGCTTGACAAACTAGCTGAAACAAGGAAACACAAGTTTCTTAAAAATCGTATGCTCAAGGACACCTTTGCTAAACGTCTAGTATTTCGTGTGCTCGGTATCGACTATTATGATAAAGAGACGCTGTTAGAAATAGTAGATAACAGTACTGACACTAACCTGATAACAACTGCATATCTAGTTTTGATAGACTTTCTCACCGAAGATAAAGAAAAGAATGACGTATATCACATTAATGCTGCACTAAACACAATATCAGAAATTAAGTCTAGACTTGAGTTATATGATGATGTCGAACGTGATATATTTTATCAAGAACTTGACGATATTGTAATTGAAAAACCTATTACTGATACAAAGTATGAATACATAATAGTTCTAAAACAATTCCATTGAAAAACTATACAAAAGAAGCTGGAAAGTTATTGACAGAAGCAAAATACAGAAATATCAAAAAGCTGATTGGTGTATACTTAAATCTACCAGCCAGTGACAGAAGTATAGAACAAACTGATATTCGCTGTCTTTTTGAGTTTTGCAGCAGCATATGCAATTCTCAGGCAGCATCTAGTACTAAATATTTTAAGCTGGGACAGTTATGATATGTTGTTAGTTATATCGACAAAACAGAAGATATTTATCATGATAGAGTCAAGCATATTACTGAAATACAACACATTTTAACATTCCATGTTCATCCTTGGTGTTAACACATATCAGATATGATGATATCTCATCTGAAGTGTATGATAATATAGAGAGTTTCTCGCTAATCCTGTCAATAAAAAATTTAGTGCTCGGATCGATAAAGTTTCCGTCGAAAATGCCTTCACTACGGCAATTGAAATACTTACCGAAACAGTTTCATAAAGACAAGAAAAGAAATAATAGACTTCAATCATGTTTCATCTGGATTCCAAGACAACGATAGAGACAAGCTGATCAAATACTATAAATATTACTATAAAAACACTTTACTGTGTCAGACAAGCTAGAAAACTTTATAGTAGAATAATAAGTGCGCTGAATTATATTCCTATGATATTAACAACTAGTTAAATTATTTCATTGAGGGTGGGGTAAAAATTAAATCCATTGTTGTTGATAGTACCCGGGGTAGGTATTGTTTTATCAGCGGTAAATAAAAATATCGGACCAAAACACGAGAACAAAAATATGTCTTGTAAAATAGCAATAGCGACTTATAATAGAATTCTTAATCAACTTCGAACTTATCTCAGAGGTGAAAGTTTATAATGTTAGATCTGATACAGGAACTGCTAGTCAAAGGCGATTTACTTGTAGATATGATACCGAACAGAGTTGCGAAAAACGAAAAACGATGCTCAGTAAATTTTATGTAAAATCGCTAGCGATTTCATTTCAAAAATAAGGATAGTAAAATTTTGTGTGAAATATGAAATATTGAAGATACCACGTTAAAGATGAAAATAATTCTTTTCCGAGGTAAGCATATGACGATCATGCTTGACAATGAAAAGTACAGCACGTATTTCAAAACAGAAATAAGATAAAGCTGTCTCTGGTTCACACAGAAAAATCAGATTATTTTAGTAAGCTTACCTGGGTTACAGAGTCACTTTCTGATGCTGCTGATAATCTTGACAATCCAATATCACAAGACAAATACACAAAGATTACAGTGGATGATAAATTGAAAAAGTGTTATGTCGAAAAAACCATAGTCTCACATGGAAATTTCATCAAAATGCTAGAACATGGCTCTCTCGTTAGTGGTAAGGTTAATCTGTACTTATTTCATCATGACGATAAAGGCTATATAATAGCAAAAGCTGAAATTCTAAAAATATCTCGACAGGTGGCTGTGTAAAAATCGTCAGAGTCTCCATTGTGAAATCAGACGATCGCGAATGATCTAAAATTTATGAGACCATCGTCAGAGCGTGTGTGTGAAATATACAATTATTGATTATTTTGTAAAATCCCGGCGAGTTATTAATAATACATTCATGTTAGCAGTTAGACGTGTGAACTGTAAATCCCAGCGAGTTATTAATAGCGAATTGGAATTTTGTGTCAGTGTTAATAATAATCATTTTGTATGAATGTTAGGTATAGTAATTTTGTGTTAAATATAAATATAAATTGCTAGCGATTTCAAGTAAAAATCGCAGTAGTTAGCTTAAATGGGCGTATCTAAGCCAACCCTATTTTGAATGATTCGGTGGTAGGTCCTTGACAGATAATCAATAATGAAATCGACGCTGTTGCCTCAACAAGTTTGTTTTCGTATTTTGTTTAGACTAACATGGGTGCGGGCCTGACGAAGGGTAATCATGCTGTCGTCCTAATGCAATATAGGGGTTTAATTTAGATAACCTGTTTCAGCTAACTACTTCTGGTCCAGAAATGTTCTGGTATAGGGTACCACATTTAAACTTGCAGTAATATTATTGGTTCCATACTCTCAATTTAAATGCTACGTATGCAAATAATCGGCGTGCTAATAAGTAGTGCAAATTTTAATATTTATTTCAGCCAATCCTATTCATCTCCAAACCCACGTTTTAACTTAACGCTTTATTTTTGAATTATTAATCACCTTAACGTGCATAGTTTATTGATAAGTAATGTTTCTATCATCGGTATCCAGTCTGAAAGGCAATAGTTTCGGTACCGATTATAATTATTACAATCTACTGAAATTGGCCTAGTAATTAACTCACCTTATTATATTACAGCGGTATTTTATTTTGAATTTCCTTTTTATATTATCAGTCTATAGAAGATCCTGACTTAAAACGAAATTTGCATGTGAGTATCAAACGTTTCCACCCATACCTATTTACACATTTTTGCTTTTCATTTGTTCGTACATATTAACAATAAACAAGGATAGCACCAAAACTATCCGTACATATAAATGGAAGAAAATAATCTTGTTTGAAACTAGTAGTCTTGATTCGCTTGCCTTAACAAATAGAATCGTGTGACTGGTGTTTACTTAACACTTTTGCTACACTTCTGATTAGGCATGTCAAATAAATTCGTACTATATGGTATGCACAATTTCAATCGTTTTGAGTTGAACATTTAAATTCCAATTATCATGAAATATTTACAACATATTAAACGATCTCTGTCAATCATCCAATCATCTGATATTTTGAAAGGAGAAAAGTCCAGTTTTAATAAAGCAATTTTTGCTATTTATTGCGCGCGGCATTCTTTTCAAGTCAGACAGGTTAATAATATTAACTATCTACAAGTATTAACAGTCAATG
>JAECUM010063851.1:0-15993 GCA_016617855.1 Megalonaias nervosa | reverse complement strand
ATTCCCAGCTGTGAGAGTGAGTACATCAGCATGCAACATACACAGCAGGGAGAGTAACAATATTGACCTATTCCCAGCTGTGAGAGTGAGTACATCAGCATGCAACATACACAGCAGGGAGAGTAACAATATTGACCTATTCCCAGCTGTGAGAGTGAGTACATCAGCATGCAACATACACAGCAGGGAGAGTAACAATATTGACCTATTCCCAGCAGTGAGAGTGAGTACATCAGCATGCAACATACACAGCAGGGAGAGTAACAATATTGACCTATTCCCAGCTGTGAGAGTGAGTACATCAGCATGCAACATACACAGCAGGGAGAGTAACAATATTGACCTATTCCCAGCTGTGAGAGTGAGTACATCAGCATGCAACATACACAGCAGGGAGAGTAACAATATTGACCTATTCCCAGCTGTGAGAGGAGCTACATTGGCATACTCCGAGCTTCTAAGATTAGAACTTTGTTTGAATGTTTTGAAGGTCACAAACCCCAAACGGCAATTCAAGTTGTGACTAAAATGGTTTTTATTTGTGACTAAAAATTTAGAATTGATGAGTGAAAATTAAATTCTCAGCTGGCTGCCATTAGAATCATAATGCAGTTACTAGAAAATGACATCAGCACTTTATAATTACAAGCATATACCACAGGTTATGCCAAAACATTTGGTAGGTACAATTAAATTCACTTCATATTCCCATTTCTGTTGTGAGACTGCAGATTCCTATGTTAAGTTGTCATCTTTACATAATGACCAGTATGGCATAGATTCTATAAGTGGCCAGCATATTACATGACCTGAGCAATCAACCTGGTAACATGGTATGGATTTGAACAAGGAAAATTTAGTTGGCAGAAGAATTACTGTCAAACTACCATCAACATAGATTCTGATATAGTTAAGACTTTAATAATACAACTATTATGTACAGATTATGAAGTTAAGGCTTGATCTTTTTGTTGAAGCCATTTATCAGTTAATTTTGAGGCCAGGCAGTATGGATAGAAATCATTTGGAAAACTGTAAATAAGGAATTTTAATGAATGACCAGCTGATGATTGTTGACAGTTCTATCAGAAAGACCTAGGTATACATATACATTTATACTGTGTTATTTAGTATTACATATGATTTAACCTAACAATTCACATTTTGTCATGTTATACCATTAATTCCCTTAATTGTCTTCTCCTATCAATATTCTTGGTAATGAGATTATCATGGCCTGACAGCGTAAAATGTGAACTTACCATCCAATTGTCAAGTGCATGACCATATGGAGACAGAACACAATTAAATTTACTATATATTCACTACATTTGTTTCTCAGTACTGAACTTTCCACTGTGTGACAATCAATACAACTCATATGTTAATCTAAAATACCCTCCTAGATGACTTCACTGTGAAGTTCTTGTCAAAGGTTTACTGGCATTTGTTTGAGCGGCTGGACGGTAAACTAAGCAACATGCAATGGAACACAGATTTCATTTCCGAATCATCACCATGGCCTTATTACTCACTGTGTGTGGTAATATACGGTATTAACATTCTGCTGCTACAAATGGTCTGACAGTTACAGGTCACCTAAGGTCAGCTCCAGGCTCTCACTCAGTTGTAACCCTATATGCCTAATGATAACATTAGCGTGAGAAACTAGTGTGCGTGTGTTTTCACTGTTTAAATCAGTTGTAGTCTAGCCATTAAAGTAGTTAGACCAAACCATGTTTTGTGCTATTTAGCAAATAATAACATGGTGTCAGAAGTGAACCTATTAGAAAAAGTTGGGCTTATACCATTAAGAAGTATATCTCCATAACGATACTGAATTTTGGATACACAAGCTAATGTGTTAATTGTGACATGGAAAAACTCAATCAGCCACCTGAAACGTACTTTAATTCCCACCATCTAGCAGAAATTTGGAGGAAGTGGAAGCAGACTATGCAGTTTTACTTAGATGTTGCGCTTGCAGATAAAGAAGAAAAAGACAAATTCAGTGCTTTCCTATACATTATTGGTCAGGATGGTAGAGACATTTGCAACACATTTACATTTGAGGCCAATGAAGCTGAAACAGTTGATCCACTGATCAAAAAGTTTGAGGATTATTGCAGTCTGAAGCAGAACATCACGGTAGAAAGGCACAGATTCAATACAAGAATCCAACAGAAGAAAGAAACCGTTGACCAATATGTAACTGAACTTAAATTGATTGCAAAGAACTGCAAATTTGAAAATCTACAGGATGAAATGATTAGAGATAGAATTGTCTGTGGGACTAATTCTGAAAAAGTAAAAGAAAGACTTTTACGAGAAGATCAACTGACATTACAAAAAGCAATGGCTATCTGCAGAGCAGAAGAAGAATCCAAAAAGCAGATTCAAAGTATGCAAAATAAAGCAACTGCGTCAGAAGTTCATGGTGTGAAAATGAAGAAAAAAGAAAAGAAATGGCACAGCCAAAGAAAGCGGAAATGTTACATATGAAATCAGACTCCAGATTATTCAACTGTGGTAAATGTAGCAAATTATATGCCAAAGGTTTGTGTCCAGCCTATGGAAAAACGTGCTACAGGTGTCGAAAACAGCATCATTTTCTGAAATTGATACTGGATCGAAAGTAAACATCATTCCAAATCACATTTTTGAAACAATGAACACTGACAACGTTGAAGTAAAGCCAACCAAGACCTGTCTCACAAGCTACTCTGGTGACAAACTAATTGTCATAGGCAAATGCAAATTGAACTGCATGAATCAAGAAATTGATTTTTATATCACAAAACAAACCAGCCGCCTATTCTTGGGTTCAAATCGTCTCAAGATTTGCACTTAATACGAGTAGTTTGCAATGTTCACAGGAATAAGGACAATCACATCGTGAAAGAATTTCCCAGTGTGTTCAAAGGTCTAGGATGCCTGAAACAAAAATATCATATCACAATTGACAAAAATATGAAACCTGTCATCAATCCACCAAGGACGGTTCCTACAGCTTTACGAGAACCACTTAAATTAACTTTGGAAGAGATTGAACGGAAAAATGTAATACGGAACGTAGATGAACCAACAGAATCTGTCAGTTCATTAGTAGTTGTTGAAAAACCCAAGTCGAGAAAATTAGGAATTTGTCTAGATCCGAGAAATTTGAATCAAGCTATCAAGCGAGAGTATTATTAACTTCCTACAATTGAAGATATAACCACAAGGATGGCTGGAGCTAAGGTTTTCTCCAAACTAGATGCCAATCATGGTTACTGACAAATACCCCTGGATGAGGAAATCCAGTTATTGACAACATTTAACACCCCGTTTGGTAGATATTGCTACCTAAGAACGCCTTTGGTATTAAATCTGCTCAAGAAGTGTTCCAGATACGCATGGCACAGTGTTTTGAGGACCTGCCTGGGGTAGAGACTGATATAGATGACATAATTGTTTGGGGAACTTCAAAGAAAGATCATGATGGAAAACTGAAAAATGTTTTAAAGAGATGCCAGGAAATAAATCTGACACTGAATCTGGAAAAATGCCAATTTGGACTAACAGAAGTGTGCTACGTGTGACACATGTTGACATCATCAGGTATTAAACCCGACCCAGAAAAAGTAATATCAATCACAGAAATGCCCCCTCCGACGGACAAGGAAGGAATTGAAAGATTACTTGGTACAGTCAACTACCTAGCGAAATTTATCCCAAATATGTCTACAGTGACAAAGCCAATCAGAGCACTTTTGAAAAGTGACAATGAATTTGGGAAACTGCACAAAAACATGCATTTGAAGAGATCAAACAGATTCTAAGCAAAGAACCTGTATTGAAATACTTCGATGTTAAGAAGCCTGTCGTTGTTAGTTGTGATGCATCAAAATCAGGACTTGGAGCAGTGTTAATGCAGTCAGGCAAACCCATAGCATTTGCATCAAGGTCTTTGACAGATTCAGAAACAAGGTATGCACAGATAAAAAAAGAACTGCTTGCTGTGTTATTTGGTCTTGAAAGATTTAATCAATATACTTATGGTCATCAAGTACAAGCTGAATCGGATCATAAACCTCTGGAATCAATCCTCAAGAAACCTCTATCTGCCGCACCGCCTAGACTTCAGAGAATGCTTTTAAGACTGCAGAAGTACAGTTTTGACTTAACGTATTGTCCAGGAAAAGAGTTAATTGTAGCAGATACATTGTCGAGACCATACAGACAGACGAACACATCTGAGATGAACATGGATAGTGAAATTGAGTGCTATGTGCACATGATCATGTCAAATATACAGATTGCAGATACACAGGTAGAAGCATTAAAGAATGGAACTAAACGTGATGATAAAATTACCAAATTACGAGAAATGATTCAAAAGGGATGGCCAAATGATAAACATCTCGTACCATATGAAATAAAAAATTTCTGGAACTGCAGAGATGAACTTTCAGAAATGGACAGATTAGTTCTAAAAGGAGAGAAGATTATAATACCAGATGCTTTTCAGAAAGAAATCTTCCATTACTGAAATCGGTAGGAGGGTACAAATAAACGGGTTGGTATAGTTAGTCTGGTTCCCTGACCTCTCTCCACTCCGTTACTCTTCGTTATGAGGGTCAGGTAACGGCCCCCGCCATGTAGTCTGGTTCCCTGACCTCTCTCCACTCCGTTACTCTTCGTTTTGAGGGTCAGGTAACGGCCACCGCCATGTTGAAATTGCGCAATGTACATGGAAGGTAAGCACGCATTTTCATCAGCATGGCTCACAACATGAAATATTCTCGCATAGAAGTGTTAAAAAGTGTGTCCTATGTGGGGAAACGATGCACTACAATGAGTTCTACTTGTTAGTATTCTTTAAAATCTGTGTTAAATCGTCGTAGAACTTTGTGCAGCGTTTTAATTTACGAAGCACGCGTATGTGGGGTGGGGTAAAAATACCATTTTACTCGACCCTGTACATAACTAGGCGTGGTTTAGTCTTTTTATACTGATTTTTTGTTTGCAACCATACAGTTCGATAGTTTGAAATAGTTCCAGGCCTTAAGACATCCGCGATTCTTAAATTATTACCAATGTTTTGATAAATAACATTAACACGTCCAGGACAATTTTTGACAAATGTATCATTAATATGTTGTGTTGTTTTATAAAATGAGGTTGAGCTGTTAAGTTCTATAAGTAGAATGCGTGTTAAAATATATTTTTGACCTCTTCTTTAATATTTACAGCATATATCCTGCAAACTGCATTTCCTTCATTTCACCGTTTGCCCCCCCCCCCCAAGCCACCCACCCGCGCGCGCACACTTTCCCTAGCACAAATTTCATTCAGAGATGGGTGGAATTGTGACATGTCAGCCGTTGCATGTTCATTCAAGATGTATGTCTGCAGACTGCATGCTGGATTTCCCCTCCCCATTTTCCTCCAGAGCTGCCAATTACGGGATGGAATTGTGATACATCAGCCATTACATGTTCTTCAAAATGGTTGTCTGTGTCTGATCATTAAAATTATGTAGATCAGCATTCATAACCTACATGTTGATGTCATGATATAAGCAACTGTATAAAATGTATGAGTATCTATACTATGTAAAATGTATGGGTATCTATACTGTATAAAATGTATGGGTATCTATACTGTATAAAATGTATGGGTATCTATACTGTATAAAATGTATGGGTAGCTATACTGTATAAAATGTATGGGTATCTATACTGTATAAAATGTATGGGTATCTATACAGTCTTACGTAGTAGAGGCTATATAAAGGTACTGTATTCTTTTGTTCATTTTACACATTTTCTTAAAAAATATTTGGTTTTCTTTTATTACATATAGGTTTCTTTTGCACACTTAACAGTTACAGATCATTTGTAATTATCAGAAATCAGAGATGAAGGTATAAATTTTCTTGTACAAAACATTATATTTATTTTGCTTTTTTTATTATATATATATTTATGCACATACACACACACCACACACACAGATTCTCATGTGTAAATGCAGGTGGCCTGAAGATGGAGAGAATACCAACATTCTTCCACGCTTATTCAAAGACATCTACTGTTCCAAAGCAAAAAAGAGGAAGAGATTTCTCATCGCCAACTGGAAAGACCCCTCAACAAGAGTCAAAGAAACAATTACTCAAGGTACCCAGTTCTTAAGATCATGAAATAAGTATATAAGCATCTTTTGAAATCAGTATATACATAAAATAATTATAATCTTAAACTTGACTTAAAGATATGTCACTTTTACATTCATAACATGAATAAGAAGAGAAAGATGAAATTAAGAATAAAGATTTAATTTTCTTTATTACTGATAGCATTTTTTTAAATAATTTGGTTTTGGAGGATGATTCTTGAATGGTGTAATAAATCGGATGATCATTGTACAAAAAAATAAGATGGTAACCTTTCGAAAATCAGCAGTATACTTTATTTTGTACTTTTCCAGATGATAATAATATTATGTACACATGCTGGTATTTGATTTTATTCAGGATCCTACCTTGTCGAGAACACAGTGGTCAGAGGAAGAAAAAGATTTTCTGAACACACGTTTTAGAAGCAGGAGGAGTACCAACCACTAGAGTAAATACATTTTGGAATGATTGTGCTAACGAGCTAATCAAACAATGTGGTTCTTCATGCACTGGTAGAGTCTTGATGTCATATCCTTATTGTCAGATAACTATTGAGTATTCTGAATACATATTTTGAGATGCTCTAATTTAGTTGTCAACTTATTTATACATTTATTGGTTTGTATGTTCTTGGCTTATTTGCTTATGCA
The DNA here is from genome assembly GCA_016617855.1 of Megalonaias nervosa. NCBI lineage: Eukaryota > Metazoa > Mollusca > Bivalvia > Unionida > Unionidae > Megalonaias > Megalonaias nervosa. The sequence continues at coordinate 9,183 of JAECUM010063851.1, read as the reverse complement.
GATATCCATTTAGGTTCGACTATGTTGAAAATCTTCATAATTATATTCCTTTTGTTTTTGTGTCATGATGGAAATATAAACAAAAATATATATATATATATATATGTGTGTGTGTGTGTGTGTGTGTGTGTGTGTGTGTGGTATTCTAATATACATATTAAATAATTTTAAATATTTGTGAGTGGAGTATGGTTATGGTTCTATATGGTAGAACATCGAGATATAGTGTATTATAATACTGAGACCTCATCATAAAAGACAGGTGTCTTAATAATGGTTCATTTTTCCATGGTGTGGTAGTTGTGATGTTGAAAGAATATTGGAAATCAGTGATTGCCTAAAGTATGTTACTTTTAATAACAGGTTTGAGTGAAAACATTATTACAGCTTGTACAGATTACATGAAAATTATTTAACAGTAGTAATTTATTATTTAAATTCATTACCATAATTCAGGTGTGATGTGTCGCAGCAGGTACCAAAAGGTAAAGAATCTCTTTCCAGTTGGAACCACACAAGGAATACAGACAGAGACTTTCTCCTTGACAAAAGAGACACAAACTGATCCTGCTCTCTCAGTTATTGAACAGCAGTAAGTCTTCAGTCAAAGCACTTTACAAAAATATTAACTATTTTTGCTCTGATTTTGTGGAAAAATGACATTATTTTTTTAGGACGAAACATGCAATTATATAATAGTTTGCTCCTTTGTTACTTAGTAAAATAAATTCAATGCATGTGTTTATTTGTGTGTGTGTTTACTATTTGAACCTGCACAGAGCAACCTCAAAGAGCCATTGACAAACATATTGCTCCATACAATGTTTGTTATACACAGGTAAACATCATGGTGGGTTTCATCCATACTAAATTTCATCGCTAATATGACTCAGACTATTTTCCTTTCAGATCACATGACTAGTAAAATTTGGGTTTGGGACTGCCTACATCATGCATCATTTCTCGTCAGCCCATGAAAAATTGTTATTGTCCACTGTTCAAAATGCATTTAGCAAATGTTAATATATCTTTATAAATATCTGGATAGCATGAAGTTCTCTCAGATTTGTGTAATGACCATTATGAGTCAAATTACATGGTTACTATTACCAAAAATATAAACACAAATATCTTTATTATACTTACTGTACTCAAAATAAGGAACAAAATATGAACAGACTCGGAAGCATTATGACTAAAAGCACTTTACAATTTTCTCAAATGCCTGCTATCAGCTTTCACAAATTGCTGTTATTACTAAAAACAGAAAGCTTTCAGACAACTCCTTTGCATTAATGAACAGAATTCGGTCCCTATTTTGATATTTTATTGCCTTGCCTGCATTAGCAGGGGAGATATATGTTACTTGTTTTGTCTGTCCACGATTGCACCACTGTCAGCATTTTGCTGAAGGTTTTAGTTAAAGTTTTTCTGCATTATCATGAGCTCAGAAAACATTGAGCGATAGTTACAATATTTGGTCAGTAACTTCATTATTAGGTATCATTTCAATAGCCTACACATCCAGTGACCTACTAACCTTGGTCAAGGTCACAGTCACTTTTTTATAACAGGACCGTTCCAGTGGCCTTTTAGGTTAAAGTGTCCACTTTGGATGCAGGAGGTTGTGGGTTCGAACCCTGGCTGAGTCATAACAAAAATTTAAAACAATGGTACTAACAACTGCCTCACTTAGTGCACACTATTAAGCTGTTAGTGTTAGGACTGGTTGGCCTGGTGTCTGGATAATGTGACAGGGTGGGACATGATGCTGCATGTCTGCAGCATGATGCCCCAGTGCTAGACATAATTATAAACTGCCACACTGCAGACATCGTAGTGATGTGACTAAAATTTTTAAAGCTGCATTAAAAATCCAAACACACAAACACATGCACTTTTTAAATGGATGTTTTTGATAAGCATATGGCAGGTGATGGACAATTCCTTAGAACTTTTTGTGAAATAAACCCAATCCATTTTCGGTCCTGTAATCCAACTTTTTTATAGGTCTTCTCATTACTGGAGTTTTATTAATATCCCACACAGTACCATGGAGCAGCAGTCGGGTGCAGAAAAATTGGTTGATGATGTTTTAAGACAAAGGTTTGTTGCTGGGGATATTTCAAACCAAGATAGAGCAGAATTATTACACTGTGTGCTATATACTGATGCAGCCACAATTGCTGAAACAATAATGCAAATCAACAGTATCAAAATGGCAGTAAAGAATTCCATTTTAATGGATATTGAAAAAAAGTGCATCACAAAAGTGTGTTAGATCTGACAACAGTTATCTATTTCAAAAGGACTATCCAAATTTAAAAGAGTTTGATTTTCACAAATTAGTAGCCGAAATAGCAACATGTCAGCCATTTCTTCTGGAGAGCCTTCTGGATGTTTCAGTGCCGACCAGCAGAGTTGGTAGTATTAAATTAATACAAGACCTGATTCCACGCCTTGGACTTGTTTACAGCCTTCTAATGTCCTACTGACTTCATGAACTGTCTAGACTTTAAAAGTTACTGACAGTTGTCCTACTAGATGAATGTATTCATGAAAAAGTGATTATCTTTTTGCTATTTTCTTGTTTACTTGTTCCAGTTTCCCTAAAACGTTCATTATTTAATTCATAGTGTTACATGTTGCATACCTTTTTGCAATTCCCCTTGTTTGCACTTACAGATTCTGCCAGTGTTATACATTAACATATGTATTAACAAAGCATTTCTTGACCAGTCAAAAAGAAGTATTATTAGGTACCATTTTAACATTTACTTCATGTATATCTTTCTAATATTAGAGAAAAAAGTAATTAGTTAAAAAGTGATTAAAACACTGAGGAGAGAAAAGTTATTGTTTTCATTTAGTCTGAATTGATCACTTTGAATAACTTCACCTTTAATGTTTCATTTAATCTTGATTAATTTTTCTGCTCTTTGTAATGCTTCTAACTGCAAATATGTAACAAATAGTACTATTGAGTTTCTTCTTTTCACAGAAAATAAAGACAAAGAAAACTGTATACTTACTGGACCACAGTTCCATTTTTTTTTCCTTGTCATACTTGCAATATCTACGTGATCTTTTTATTATTGTACTTTGATAATTATCTGCTTCAGAATTAATTTTAGCTAATGTTTGGGAAAAAAAATCAGCTAATCATGATGTTTATATTTGATTCTACAAATAATTGCAAAATACAAGAGAAATATTTAAACTCAATTTGGGAATTGCTTATATAGTATGATGAATTTAAGTAGTGGCTTTAAGAACATAGGTATTTCAGTGTTGAACTTTCTCTTAGTGGTTCGTAATTTAAGTCAATATTAAAACATCTGTTTTGAATATTTTTGTAGTAAAATTACACGATCATTATTTCTATACCTGTTTTCATTGTTTTGTGGGATTATCATTTAAGTCTGCCTATTGAAAGGCAGGAAATGTTGAAATAACTGCATGTGAAAACATTTTCATTTATATTTATTGTTTCTGTTGATTCTTTTCTTCCTTTTAGTTTTCTTCGATATCTCAGACATCCCACTTACCCCGTATGACAAGAGCATTATGCCTTTGGAAAGTGCTGGTCTAATTTTCCACATTTCATTGGCATACTACTTTTGTACAAAGATGTCACAATTTTGTTTTCACTGGATGGAGAGTCCTGCATGACATTACAAAGTGATGTTTGCCTACTAACAGAAGGTTTTTTTAAAGCAACACTTCATTATTTTACAGATTAAATAATAACTACAGACTATTGAGACACGATAGGTCTTTATAGATATTAGTTTGGTAGAATACAGTACGTAAAATGACTGGCCAGTTCTTACTTTGATAAAAAAAAATTACCATTGAGTAACTGAGTGAAGTTTTAAATATTATTTAGCATGTCAAACATATTTGCTTCACACATGATTGATAACAGTGACATAATGTGATGCAAGTATTGTTTGTTTCTTATTACAGATCAAAAGATTGCAGACTTTATATTGGACATGCTGACATATTTTACTCCTTTCTCAGAGATAAAACTTTTTACTTATTGTTTGAAAAAATGTTATAGATTTATTCCTTGTACTATCAACATTCATTATAACTTAACATTATAAGAGTTCTTTGGAAGTCATGTTTTGTCTTCCAGGAATCTGTATGAGAGTCAAATTTATTGATAAGGGATAAACTCATATTGACAGATTGATCTCATGCCGTATATGATCACTTGGAAGTCTATTCCATCTGCAAACAAAACAGAACGCAATTTGCCTTAGCAAAATGAACCTGTCAATCAAGGTCTATTTAGTTCTACAGATAACACACAACAGACTTCATAAAGCAAGATCTTTTGGCATATTATGCAACAGCAGATCTGGGTCTGTGCATTTTGCAGTTGGACTTGACTTGTAATCAAGTAAATACAGAACATAATTTGTCACCCACATCATATGCAGATGATGATCAGTGCAATAATTACTGTAATATTTTTTAAACCAGGTCTTTGACTGTCTTCAGGTTGTAGGTGTGACTACTTCCTGCCAAACTGCCAACCGCATTATAGAGGATAGTGGTAAGCATTATTATAAAGATGTTGTGGAAGGAATCAGAAATGGCCAGCCTTTCAGGATTATTGGAGATAATATTAACTTTTCAGTAGGGGTCAAACATGAAAGAACTGCTCACCATGGTGGAATGTTACACTGGTTTGGGTCAGCTGCTATTTTACAGACAAAGTCTTTTGATGAAATGCCATATGAAAGTCAGGGACAGACTAAAGATTTACAGTTTTATCACTTTATTCCTTCTGACCAGGATGAAAGAAGATTAAAGAATGATTACAGGGTTCTCATATCAAGGGTAGCTAAGGAGTTACTTCCCCAGTTGGACTTTCTCTACAAGACCCAGCCCACTCATATATCGGGTACATACAGTGAGGAGCTGACAAAGAAGAATGTAGTGGTGCCTTTAGAGGTTCTTCCTCTGAATGAGCAAAAGTATGCAGATGTTGTTTCTATATTGGACAAATATGAATGGGCAGTGGAAGAAATATATACGGTTGCTGGTAAGGAGAAATTGCCAGTACACATTGGGGGTGATCAGCTTACCAGAGAGCGGTTTACTGGTGGCAAAGGACTTAGATCTGGTTGCTTCACCGAAACAGAGAAACTGAATCACCTTTACCCTATCACATTTGAAATGTGGCATACTGCCACGAATTTTTTGACTGTAATGTTTAAGTGCTTGTACAAGGAGGAGTCCTTTGACAAAGGCGCAATGAATGCAGATGTTAAAAATCATTATGATCATGACAAAGACTTCACCATTTTTTTTCTTAAAGGCTATATTGTTGAGGCTCTCTGTGATTATTTTGGCCTGGAGACTTTGACAGATGCCCTGACCAATCACCTTCCACCAGTAGATGCATGCATGGTGGAAATGGAATCCTGGTTGAATGATACTATGGACAAATTCATTGATGAATATGTCTTGGGTAGAAACACCGATGCTACCAATAGAATACAGATGGATACTGAAGACATGATTGTAACTCCACTAAGACTTCTACTACCAAATGGATCAATCTCAACAGTCTTCATCCCCAAAAAGCTAAAGATATCAATGTTGTCTGAGGCTCAGCATGACAGAGTTAAGCATTATGCTCATAATGTAGTACAGCTAGGACTGCTGTATATGCAGTTCCTTGATGTTTGCCAAGTACCTGACAGGACAAGGTTACTAACTACCCTCAAGTACATGATGGCAGTTAATTCACACAGTAAATGTGCACTTGAAATTTTGCGTTTTCTTGCCCACCAGCAAGCATCATATAGTCTGCATACTGCCAACAAGTCTTTGTATGGTTTATTTGTGAACAATGATGGCAAAATAGATTCACATATTCCTGCTGACCTTCAAATGGAACATATTGTCAGGAAAATTAAGAAACTAATTAAAAATGTTGGGTCTAACAACATCATGGGAACAATTTCAAGAAAATCAAGAGCTCTAGCTGGTATGTCCCATGTTGCAGAACAGTATGACCATGCTGCTGGTGTTATTGTTCGAGCTCAGCTGCATAAGAAAAAGAAGGCCTTTGAAGAAGAGATGATAATTATCAAAGACCTGAGAGATATTCGTCCACTTAAGACACAAATAAGGAGAGTCTTTCATAAATTTGGAAAGACACTTGCTCCTACAGATGGATCTTTATCCCGACTTGATTATGAAGCATGGATTCAGCACCATAAATTTATCTTTATGAGACCGGAAAATAAATTGTTATTATTCTTCACACAATGATGAAGTATCTATGTAAGTTGATTTGTGAGGCACTTGGATAAAAATGTGCTTTGCATTACATTGTGAGGAACAATGATAAAAGTGTGCATTACATTACATTGCGAGGAACAATGATAAAAGTGTGCATTACATTACATTGTGAGGAACAATGATAAAAGTGTGCATTACATTACATTGCGAGGAACAATGATAAAAGTGTGCATTATATTACATTGTAAGGAACAATGATAAAAGTGTGCATTACATTACATTGCGAGGAACAGTGATAAAGTGTGCATTACATTACATTGCGAGGAACAGTGATAAAAGTGTGCATTACATTACATTGTGAGGAACAATGATAAAAGTGCATCACATTACATTGCGAGGAACAATGATAAAAGTGTGCATTAAATTACATTTGAGGAACAATGATAAAAGTGTGCATTACATTACATTGTGAGGAACAATGATAAAAGTGTGCATCACATTACATTGTGAGGAACAATGATAAAAGTGTGGTTTATATTACTTTGTGAGGAGCAAGGATACAAGTGTGCATTACATTGCATTGTGAGGAACAGTGATAAAAGTGTGCTTTATATTACTTTGTGAGGAGCAAGGATAAAAGTGTGCATTACATTATATTGTGAGGAACACTGATAAAACTGTGCTTTATATTACTTTGTGAGGAGCAAGGATAAAAGTGCTTTACATTACATTGTGAGGAACAGTGATAGGACTGCTTTACATTAATTATGAGGAATATGGATAAAACCCTGCTTTACATTATATTGTAAACAACAACAATAAAACCATGAATAACATTACACAGTGAGGAACAAGTGATGAAAGTGTACATTACATTACATTGTGCGGAACAAGGATAAAACTGCATTACATTATATTGTTCACAAGTCCAAATGAGTTTACATAGTGTTTGAACAGTAAAGCATTTTATGATGGACCAAGTGGTTATACCTTTAACCCTTATGAATATTAAAACTTAGTCATTCTGATAGCCCTTCTAAGTGTGTACCCCACTCCCCTTCCGATTCAGATTTCAATTTCCTTGTCTGTAAAAGATGGCAGTCAGTCAGAAAACATTCATATTAAGTTAGAATAGCCAGATTAAATTCATGGTGGTAGTGACTCCATAAAGATTATGTCAAAAGGTCAAAAACTGATGCATATAATCACTAGGTTCTGTGCAAGTTATAAATCTGTACATCTTACATTTATTCAGTTAGTTAGGTCTGAACATACTTGGTGTATGCAATCATTTTAAATTACTTTACGGATAGTTGTAGTTGCATGGTATGCGTATTCTTTTTTATGGACTGATTGATTCTAATCATGCAAATGAGTAGCATTGATTATAATAACGATGTGTATTATTTAACACTGGTGGCTCATTTGAAAGGTCAAGGTAACACTTTAGCATATTTGCATGTTTAGGCTTGCACTCCAAGTGACCATATTCACACCAAAAAATTTTAAAAATAAAAATACTCTTGTCCAATTGCTGTATTGTTTCTTTTATACTTATTACTATTAAGGTGAATATTACAAGTATAACACAGAAATTTTACAGGTTAACTGTATAAAAGATTAAAACCTATTCTGTAAATGGATACAACTGGGTACTTAAATGTACATAAAAGGAGAAGTCAAGTGGATAAGCATGTTAAGCATTTGGAAGTTATTACCACGATTATACACTAAGAAGGGTTTCGAGCATAGATACAATCATTGTCAGTTGACAGAAATAAATGACATGCATCTTATTACAATACATGTTTGATGACACTTTGGATTGCTGAAGCCACTAATGGTGGTAGGTGAAAGTTAAATTCAACTTCTTGAACAGTGTTGCAGCACTCACAAGTTTCTGAAACTAAATATGTGATGTGTTCATCAAAACATCCTGTATCATCTGCTGTCTCATAGTCTTGAATTGCATGCATCACTTGGTTTCTTTGCTCCAGGGATGGAAATTGGATGATGGTGGGTCTCACAAACTGTTGATAATTGGCACATGTCACAACATTCTTGAATAGTAATCTGTTGGAAATTCACATTGAAGCACCCTGATATAAACAATCTTCTGCACTTATTTGACTTACAAAAGTCTTTGATGGCCTTGTCAATATGTCTTTGTGCTAAGTCTGTAGCATTATAGTACAAAATGGCTTGGGCTCTGGAACCATCTCTACCTGCACGGCTAATCTCCTGTGTCTAGGCTTTTAAACAAAAATCGAAGAAAGGATGCAAGTATTAATAAGTGATATGATTACTCATTTTCTCCACATGCTCACACCAGAGTAATAGTTGTGTTGTAATGAAAAAGATTTCATATTAAATCTGTTTGGAAATACCTATGATTGAAAACAATGAATCCAGTAACAATTAGAGTAATGAACCTCTTTTTGGCGTAAAATATTGATACAAGAAAAATGCGTAATGAAAGGTAACTTTGAATATAAACAATTAAACATGTATATTCAAATATGTTTGATGTACATGGCTTATATACATATACTCTTATTAGCCTGAAAAATATGGTACTCTACCCCACCCCCACCGCCAATATTTTTATAAATACAATATCTTTGCATTTCAGCCTTAAAAAATAAAAATAAAACCAAGCTATGATGTTGAATGAACACATGAACTGACAGTCTGTATCTCCTCTGTCCTGTGTTAAGTCTTGTGTCACATTAGATGATGGGGACAAAATTAAAATAAAAATGTTTGGATCCTAATCACTAATATACCTTGAAGAGTGCGATGAAGGACCTGCATAGATTACTCTCTTCACTTGCTTTATGTCACATCTCGTGCCAAGAGCTAGAATTGAAAACACCAGTCGAATTGGGGTCACATCTTGGGATAATATTTTCATGA
>JAECUM010063849.1:0-13111 GCA_016617855.1 Megalonaias nervosa | reverse complement strand
ATATATATATATATATATATATAACTTAAATTAGACTATTCTGTCGAATATCCTACATTATAAAACTGAACAAGACTAACGAAGAAAACAAAAAGAGAGGAAACACGGTGGCACCCTAATGAGCTTGATTTTTCCTCCTCTACATTTTCTCTCAGAAATGACAAAAGCATTATAATAACTCTAGCTTGATAGCTATTTTCGCCTGGTATGTATCCTTGGATTACAAAGAGCTCAGAATCAAAACCCTAAATTTTTGGACTATGGATCGGTCAACAGATTTAAGTCAGTAAAATATTTTATCTAAGTATAGAAAACTATAGCATCTAATTTTTAACTATATGATACAACTCATTCAATAAAACAATATCAAGTTACGTTATTTGTTTATATAACGCATCGTAGACCCGGGTCTGCCGTTGCAACGACAGATTAAGTTATGTTATGTTCATGCTACAGCTCCAATCAAAGAGGGAATACCTTTATCTGTCAAAGCGTTAAGCTAAATCCGACCTTGAGCTACGCTTGTCGCATGTGGGTGAATATTATATACATGTACACATGGATAATTTTATATTTGAATTTGCTGCATGGAATTCTAGTCGATATTTGCGTCAAAATATTTTGCAAATTATTGAACTTTTTACTTTGTGCCATACGCTAAAGCTCGTTGCTATTCCAAAACACTCACAAAACTTCAACAACAGTCTGTGTGTATGTGTCAATTGCTGTATCGTAGTTGCACTCGATGACGTAGATATTGTCACCTGCATGGGTCCAGATTTCACTCGGGTCCTTCCGGGTCCTAAATCTCCATGAGAACCTATTCGTGCCTGCTGTCTGTAATGCAACATGTCTTTTATCATTAGTTTCTTTTTCATCTTTATTTATTTATATTATTTTTATTTGTTATTTATTTATTTACTTTCTTCCTTACTTACTTGACTACTTACTTAAATTTAGCGGTACAAAACCATTAATAAAAAATGACCTTCAAATATCATCGCCTATAAATAAACCAAATAAATGTAATACTTACAAGGAACACTGATTTCTGTTAGTGATAATATTCTTTCAAGAGTTCATTGATAGCCTTGACCTTCATTGCACAAGTAAAGCTAGTAAACCATATTGTAGAATTTCTAATAAAATTAGATTAAAAGCAAAAATAGTCGTTTCTGCAAGATTCTTGTAGAAACCAACCTCTGGCGGCAGTGGAGTCATTAGAACATGGCTCATTACGCAAGACAGGAAGTAAGTTTCATGATTCATAATTTGCTAAAGATATGTTTCATCTCCAGATTTTAACAGGTAATTCAGAATGAAAAAATTAATAAATGCTTTGAACCCGCTGAACATACCCTCTCTGCTCCGCACTCATTAGTGTACGCCAGAGTGTCGATATTAACATAGTGAGTTGACTCTATTGCTGTTGAGGATGACATATCGATTTTGCAAGTTGAATTATTCCATTCGATGAATTGAGAAGTCACTGGGTACACTCTGTAGATCATTTCAGTCCCCCTGATAATGTAGAGACGCATGCGTAAAGTCCTTGTTGTGGAGTCCCTAGAGCAATACGCATATCCTTAGAAGAAAAAAAAAGTTTATTTTTATCAGACATGGCGCTAACAAGTTTATATGGCATGATGCACTAGTGATATCCTTTACCGGGATCTTGAAATCTTTTTAATTGTTATGTCTTCTTAAAAATGTGTGCGGGAACTACTGTTTACTAAAATATCTTTTTCTTGTGTAGGAATACGCTCTTGTTTCTTTTTCTTTTATTTTGTCTTTGTCTCTATTTATCCTAAGAATTAGTTTACTTATCCAAATACTCTCTCTCTCTCTCTCTCTCTCTCTCTCTCTCTCTCTCTCTCTCTCTCTCTCTCTCTCTCTCTCTCTCTCTCTCTCTCTCTCTCTCTGGGCGAAAATCCATGAAAAAAAACTAACATAGTGGATTTTTGCTTTTGTCATGCGATGACGTGTCTGGACCTATGACTGATGGCAACATTTACAGACAAACCTACCAACGGAGAAGGGAAATAGCGAAATGAAAGATAAAAACAATCATACGATCGGTATCAATGTTACTTAAAGCATGACAATAACTTAGATCAATTGTAAAATACATTTAAATATTTGAATTACTTATTGTTGCTAATTCATTTCGCTTAGTTTATATTCACCATTCGTTTCAATATGCTCGCCGGTAAGTAAACGGCTGCTCGTATAGTTCCCTTAACTTCGGCGAGTTATCTGAATTTTATAGACATAATTTTTAACTCCTTTTGATTCCCTTGCCAAGTTACCATTAGTACGTCGTATTTATGTCATTTACCTGATTCTACTTGTGCATAGCACCGTCTTATCCAAATGGTCTGAAATAAGGAAAAAGAATTAGAAATCCATAATTGGATCGTGTGATCATTAGTATTCCTCCAACAAGAGACTGATATTTAAATTAGTGTTTTCATTTGAAGAGGTAGCATATTTGATGTGTATCCTGTGTAACCCTGATCTGTGGCTACATGAAATCCCTTCTAAGTACCATTGTATCGGTTTTAAGACAAGCTATTATCAAGGCATTTTAACATAAAAGGCAGTGAGAATTGTAAGACCCAACAAAAGCAAATATTATCTACATGAAACAGGGTTCTTGACCGTGTGTAAACAATGCTGATACGATTTTCCTCATGCATCAGAAATATTTGAATGACATGATTCTAATAGCTAATAGATTATTGGCAAAATACTTTCTTTCCCTCATGATTAATTTCCGCGCCATTATGACAACTTTCATGAGGAGGGACGTCTTCCAATAACAGCACTTAAGATATTTTCCGATATATATATATATATATATATATATATATATATATATATATATATATATATATATATATATATATATATATATATATATATATATAAAGTTGAGCTTAAAGTTTCCCAAGTGTCTCGTAATTGTTCAGCCGGACTTTTCTATATTTCTATATGTCTCTTATAATGATGAGAACGCTACTTTGTCTCTAACTCCGTCAAACTTTATCACACTTATTGCTAAGGCAAACGGGTACTTACCATAAATAATATGACCTTCAATTTGTGACGGAGGTGTGCCATGTTTTTAAATATTTCCTGTGTAACGATAAAAATATATACAAATCACAATAACAAATTCAGTTCAGTAGTTTACTACCATTTATATGCTTAGATACATAATACTAATATTATATGGTTATCAAATGCTATATGCAAAACTTTAAAACCGAAACTCAAAACGGCAAGTATACATAGGACATACTAAAACGAAATGATACTCATCTTCAGCATCATGGTTGTCACAGAGCATGCAATATCTTTCACATCTATCGATTCTGTTGCTTCCATATCTCCCAGTTTCCATAATCAGAGTATCGGAAGACACTCGGAGTTTTGTCAAAGTTGTACACAAGAATTCGGAATAAAGTTCGAAACCGAAGTCAGTTTTTATATGTTTATTTAGATAAAATTTGTCATAAATTTGTTGTTTGTTATTCCAGTCTGATAAAAAAAAAAGCACCTGTAATACAGCACATTGTTTACAAACTGGAATAAATTTGGGGCAATTTACAGAATAAAGAAACTTCTACACTTCACAAAATTCAAATCCGTTTAAAGTATCTTTTAGGCGTGTAACCCAGTTGATACTATTACTTGATTCGTTTTTATGCCTACATGAAGTCCTCAGAATATTATTTGCAGAATTTTTAATTCTAGACCAATACTTAACAAACTTAACTAGCCTTGAGTATTTGCATGGGATTCTTCCAACTTCACTGTATACACCCTCTTGAGAAATAGATATTTTACATTTAGCAAATGTTTTTTTAAAAACAAACCTTCGTTCAGTGGCGTCACTTTGATGGCTACTTGTGATGAGTAATTAAAAACTGGAACAACTTAAATATCAAAATGTCCCAAACAGTCATTATAATTTAAGTAATATTTTTTCAAATTACAAAAAGCATATTCACTGTGTTTGGTGCTTTATCAGCCAATGTTTGTTGAGCTTTAGAGCTTTTTCTTTTGCTCGAGAAAACAAGACCATGGTAATTAAAATTTTCAACCACCTCAATATTACCCCAGAATATATTCCATACTTGCTATTGTCTTAATAGAAGACCATGGCTTTAGTTTTATCAAGATTAATAATTAGATTCCATTTATTACAGGCATATTATACTTGAGCTTTCGTAAACCCTCAATATTTCCTGACAATAAACCTCAATCGTCAGCAAACAGTGTCAGAAATAAATACAGCTCGTTAACTCTAACTCTGGTTTTAAATGTAGTAATTTCGCAAGTGTTCGTTTTTCATTTAAATCTTGTTTTCCCTTTCGATCAGACAACGCAACTTTAATAATAATAATAATAATAATAATAATAATAATAATAATAATAATAATATTTGCTAGTAGTAGTAGTAGTACTACAAGTGGTATTACAATAATGACGATGATTATAGCTTTAGTAGTCACAGTAGTAACATCGTAATTATTGGCATTAGAAAATAAAACATAGAAGAAAAAAAAAACATTATCAGTGCTAAAATTAACTTCATTTTGTAAGCAATACATCTTCATGAATATTACAAGGAAGTATCATACTTACAGCACAATTGTCATTAAAAATATATAAAATTTTAAATTACAGTTAATGTAAACACGATTTCTTTCAAACATCGTGTACGGTTAATGTCAACATGATTTTTGTCAATATCTTGTACAGTTAATGTCAACACGATTTCTTTTTAAATATCGTGATATGTTTTGCATTTGTTCTGTGTATAAAAAGGTGCAAGGTTCTTTAGTTACCTCGAATTTGGAAAATCACGTTTCTTGCACCATTTAATTGCTCGCTTATACTAATATGTGGTCTCCCTACCCCAACATTTCTCAGTCTCTCTATGTGTAGGTAACAAATTCATCAATTTACAAACTTTGGCAAAGTCCTAAGAAGTCAGCACGATCAACGATTAAATCTGAATTCCTTACTTCATAAATATTATGATAAGCTCTCTTTGAAATATTTATTCACGTGACCTAATTTTTCATGGAAATATACCAATCTACAAAAACTTGGATTTGTGTCCCAGGCCTTTCCTGAAATTATGAAATTATAACATATTGCCACTTGAGTGATCAAACAGCATTACAATGTGTGTCATGATAAATCACGAATAAATAAATAAATAAATAAATACATATTTTCTTATCAACAACAAATCCAGTGCTTCTTGACATTGTTTTATATGCTGAATTTAAATTACAGTCCTCTCAGAAATAAATCACTCACGGCTCGAATATCATAGCAAAACATAAACGTCAAACAATCCCTTACCCAAAGTCTGTTCCAATCTCTTTCTGTCCTGGTATGAACAAATATAAGAGATAATACCAAAAAGTATGTGCTTAGCGGAGGAATAAGTGTTTTCCCTACACAGATCCCCAACTATAGATGAAGGCCTTTCGTCACCTGCAGTCAAGGATGACATTACGCTTGACTGACACAGGTGAATGTTTCACTTCGTTGAAGGTATGGGTTTCTGAAGTGTAATATTATCGACGGATTGCAGGGTAAAATTAATAATTATTTCGCATATATTTTACGGGAGAAACACATTTTGACCCTTGACTGAATTCAACTGGGAAAAAAGAAATGATTTCACACCTGCGAGGGAGTTAAGCATAAGTTTATTTATTTTCATTCATACGATAAAATTATACATTTGCTGAAATTAAAACTGTTCCATATAATATTGTAACGCCCTTGCATAAAGGTACTTCAACATGTTGATACGTAATAACAAATTATAAGTCACTAATAATTGCACACCTGAAACGTACCTCATACTACCTGGATCATAAATATGGGTGTTGCCTGTAGATCTGTATGTCCATCCGTGAAATTTGATTTAATTTGTTCTAAAAGAACCACGCCAGGGTTAAAGAATTTATAAAGCGTATACATCGTACACATTATGTTGAAAGTATGTGGCGTTAAATAACAGATCTATAACATTTTCTAGTCAAAACTGTTATACTGTGTTCTTTATAATTTCATTAACTTTTTATTTATTTTTTTAATTAATTTTGTTTCGAGAAACGAGATAAGACAGAATCGACTTTGTCCTTCCATTCGTCCGTCCGTCTTGCTTATCCAGCGGCATCTCTTACATTACCACACACCTATTAACATCAAACTTGCACTGCTGGAGCATATTAGGACGAAGGAGTGTCCCACACAAAATCTGGGTAGCTATGACTTTTGTTCAGGATTAATTGCATTGTTTAAGATCGTCCGTCCGTCTTCTCTTTTTTGGGACTCTAACTCCCTTATTACTATATTTCATGACATCATAATTGTATTGTGGTTGCATTTTAAAAGAAAGCTATGTTGCATGAAAATTGAGTCATTGTGATCTATTTTTCAGAATTATTTGCGATTGATTTAAGATTGCTTACGGGCTCTACGTTATATTTATTTTCCCTATAGGCTGGAGCTGCGGTGGCTTAGTGGCTACTAACTTTTTATTATTATTATTCAACGATGATAACACATTTGGTCATGAAAGATCCTTCTGCCATGTGAATATCATTTAATTTAACAGGTTATGTCATGAAAAGTCACACACGCAGGTATGCATGCACGCGTGCTAACAAAGATTTAAAATGAATTAAAATAGGTAACTATAGTGTTCAACAGGTAGGTATATATATATATAGTTATATATATATATATATATATATATATATATATATAAGAAGTTATATATGTTATTACATTAGTGGTTGGTTACATACATACATACATACCCATGAGGGATACGTAATACATGTCCCTTTGCATTGCGCAAAAACTCATTAAAGAAATTCTTTCTTGAAAGCTGGAATAATATGTTAATGCCTCCCAAGAGAGAAATATATATATATAGAGTGTAATGCGTCTGTGCTGCTTTTCTTGTACGTCACCAAGATTAATTGAATAATTTCTTGAGCTGAATTAATTTGTAGCTCTGGTTTTTGCATTATATATTCAGTAAGGTTTTACAAGGACTCAATAACATGACTACATTTCCAAAATAAATATTCAGGTGTTTCTTCTGTTTATTTTACAGAAATTACAAGGCTATTTTGACTTACAACTATTTTATTAAATTACCTTGTATATAAATTATTCTGTGAGGTATCCTATACTGAAACAATTATATTTAAATACATCTTCTAAAGTTTGTTTCCTTATCTCCATTTTAACACTAAAGAGCTTATATCCAGTTGTTTCTTGATGTAAGCATTTCATAATTTTTTAAATGAGTCTATTAACAAGATTAGAAAAGTTTTACCATGAATTCGAATGTCATAATATAAGTTGGCAGGATGCGAAGACAGATTAAAATTAAGTTGGGTGAAGGAATGGATAGACTGTATATAGTTGATTTCAAAGCATCAATCTTAACGTTAAAATAATCAAAGGTACGTACCATTTGCAGATTAGTTAGAATAATTGCTTTTTAATCGCACGTTTATTTTATTCGCAATTCTCCAGAAATGTAGATCTATCATCATTTTATATTTTAATTAGCAAAATTTTGAAACTAAATGAAAATATATCTTTCAAACCTACAGTCACCCGAAACTCTTTTGACTTTTTTGAGCTTTCGAATTGAATTTCTGTTCTGGTTAAAACATATGTAAGACTCAGTATGCGATATTTTCTTTCTCTTTCTTTTAATTAGCAGGTAACAATCATAACGTTATTTTAGACTTGTTTTAATTAGCAGATGGCAATCATAACAGTATGTTAGACTTGTTTTAATTAGCTCAGTTCGACCATAACATTATTTTAGACTTGTTTTAATTAGATAGAGAGGATCGTAACACCATTTTAGACTTGTTTTAATTAGCTCGAGGCGATCACAGCATCACTTTGGATTTAGAAAGTACAATGCTAATGAATTGTATCTTTTTTTCTATTTCATCACTCAGCTATCTTAAATTTAATCATTATGAAGGCATTTTAAAAGTTTTGACGAAACGTATTGCATCGCAAAGATAGAGGAGTTATGTTCTTTTTGCACCAGTTAAAATAAGAAAAGTGTCAGCTTACGAATTAAATTTTTCAGTGTTTCCTACACAATTTCAATAAAGATCATGTCTCTGCTATAAACTCAAAATTTCATTCTGAAGGAAATTTATTACTTTAATTTCCAAATTAGAATGCTTTTTTTTCTGTAGACATCATCAAATTACAATTATATTGGCATGAAATTATAATCAACCAACTTTCTTTGTGGGTAAGGCAGAACAGAGGTGTAGAAGAGTGGAGACTAATTCGTTACTTCCATGTCTCTCAACTAGACCACGCCCGAGGTCTCCTTTTAAATGAGATGAGGACACAATATTCATTTTATAATTTCTATCCTAGTCTGATTATAAAATTAAGGAAAATATTTACTATAAATAACAATTAAAATGTTACAGTGGAAGTTGATAAGACGTATAGATAGAGAGATAGATGGTAATTTTAATAGGTGGATAAATTCATAAATAGAAAAAATAAACCGGGTTCATGAGAGTGTGCATGCTTGGTTATTATTTACTGAGAACCAGGCATGATAGTGTGCATTCCTGGATATTAGGGACCGAGAACCAAGCATGATAGTGTGCATTCTTGGATATTATTGATTGAGGACCAGGCATGATAGTGTGCATTCTTGGATCTTATTGACTGAGGACCAGGCATGATAGTGTGCATTCTTGGATATTATTGACTGAGGACCAGGCATGATAGTGTGCATGACTGGTTATCAGGGTCTGAGAACCAGCCATGAGTGTGCATGCTAGACGTCAACCAAATAATTTATTGAAACACAGATGTACGATGAATACAATAAAGTACTTATTTTTATTTATTTAGTTGATCAAGCACTTAAGAAAGGTTAAACTGATCAGGTACTTACTGAAAGTTGAAAAAGATGTAATTTTTGTCATCTTAAGCATTGTTTGCTGAAGTACGAGGAAAGTGTGTGTGTGTGTGTGTGTGTGTGGTACCGTTTAACGGCACCACAGCACACTAATGGCTATTTGGCGCCGATTAAAAGCAAAGTTCTTAAACTGTAATAATATAAGGATTTTCACAAAAATCTTTGAAATGTAAACCCTCCCAAATAAATGTGAACGCAGAGTACTCCATGACTAAAGATGATAGGTAAAGATGTAAGAGGTGCACGTTTGAGACATGTTTCAAGGTCGTTTTTAAATGTTCCGGCAAGCATCTACTCACAGCAAACCATCAACTCCTACATGACCAATTATTGCATGTATGTGCATAAATCAAGGACCAAACAGCTTCAAAAACAGAATTGTTGCAGTGCAGAAAAAAAATGTAATCAAGCTGCACGCGAAGTTTGATGTATAGGTAAACCTAACGTTACGATGCTCACGACGTCAACCCGCGGAAATCGGACCGATCATGTAAACTGACGTTACAATGCTCACGACGTCAACCAGCAGAAATCGGACCGATCATGTAAACCTGACGTTACAATGCTCACGACGTCAAACCAGCGGAAATCGGACCGATCATGTAAAACTAAACATTGGTACCTAATAAAACATACGGTGCAAAAATTTTATTTAATCGGCGTCATTTTTTTCTTCAAAGGATATTGAATATAATATTATATTTCAGTGCTATAATAATAATAATAATAATAATAATAATAATAATAATAATAATATGTTTATTGATATACTAAACATCGACAAAATTTATTATAAACATAGTACGGCATTCCTTGTCTTTAATGTGTTGACCTAATTTTTGGACACGGAGTAATTTTGTTGTATTTTATAAATAGGCCAGTGATTATGGTATCTTTTTCCCTGCTAAAATGGAATATAAAATGTCATTTCGTTCGCACGGTATGGTCTACTTGCATATGCAATAACCTTTCCGCTATCCACGGAAGCGCGTCCTTTTGTGCGAACTATTGGACATAATTCATGCCAGCAATTTGACATAATCAATCAAACTGCCAGAATTGGTTTATTAACAATTTAAGCTTTTTGTGGCCCGCTATTAATGCTGTAGGACTGTGGATGCAGACCCTGCATTTGGTTCCTCTATCTTCTGTGTCGTATAGCCACGAATATGCAGCCCATGCCAAACACGAACGCAATGGCCAATATCACCAGGATAGCAATTAGAACGATCTGCATTGTGTCCAAAAAGGCACTTCTTCCTGCTAGACAATTAGAGAAAGTCAAATATAATTTAGTTGTAGGCATGATCTTTTAATGTCTAGGAATGAACGGTACAGGAGTACATCGTTGCTATGCTAGTACACTAATTAATGTCGGGAGAACATGTCTAAATTGTAGTATTTGATAGTCCATTTCGTAATCTTTATCAATGAAAGTAGAACTAAGATGGAAAGGACAAGGCACTACATACTTCTAACTGTTTCTGTATCAATGTGGGGAAATATCTAGACTGTTTAAGCAAACATCGTTTGTTACTGACATGTTTGAAGAGTATGCATTGAAATACTTGCAAGGCTGACTTTATTGACATTTTCAGAACATTTCATGAATTGCCAAAAAAAAAAAAAAACAACAACAACCAAGAAAAAATCTCACATTTTTTTCAAACAACTGTGGTATCATTGTAAAAATATAAACTCATCGATAGATGTCAAAAGTGGGACTACTTTTCTAAATGCTACATAACTTTGTTTCTTTATTTCTTTGTTTGATTGGTTTTTTAATTTGTTGTTGTGACAGTTATTATTGTTGGTTTACCTGATAAGATTTAAGTATTTGTTTGTTCTTTTTTGTGGTAAAGCACAGAGACCTATTGCACCTTATGACTCGGTGCCAGTACAATTTGAATTTCATGTACCTGTATATGTAACCTACGGTATTTTACCGACGATGAAAATTAATTATTTTTAACAACTGAGTTTATGTCATTAATAACAAGTTTATAACATAGTTAATTACACATTTATAACAGATGTTCAGATCATTTTGAAATGACGAATTAATACACATATTTTTATTTTTATTTTACAAATTATTCTTGCTCTTTCGGTAAAAAAAGAAGTCCAAAGTGTTGTAAATGTGTTTTGTAATTCTTGTGTGTGCTTGTGCAAGCCTGTCTTGAGAAAATACGCGAGACACAATACCTGCGTCGTTTCGTTGCAAAGTAACATCCAGTTTAAAATACAGCGTTGTGTTCCTTGCTTCGACCTCTCTTCGTCTTTTTGAACTGGCTGAGCTCGTGCAATACTGTCAAAACAGATATCGTCTGTGAAGAATGTTTGATCCATTATTAATAATCATATTAATAATCATATCTAGAAAGATAATTTGGCAACTTTCTTAACCAAGAAGAAAGAACACAAGTTATATCATGAAACGTGGATTAAATGTTAATCAACACGACAAGATTAATTCAGTAAGACAGGACGATGGAAGAATGATATATTAGCAGATAGATAGATAGATAGATAGATAGATAGATAGATAGATAGATATGGCTATTTTATTCAGAATCCAGCCGTCTACTGAGAAATTTTAATTAAAGAAAAGGATATTCCTGAAAAAGATTCATGCATATATAAGATTTACAGTTTGTCTCGGATGCAGAGACTACAACCCGGTGTAAATACCATTTCTTCTTCTTCTTCTTCTTCTTCTTCTTCTTCTTATTATTATTATTATTATTATTATTATCATCTAAATGAAATTGCAAGAATGCTCATGGTATATGTGACGTGCATTTTCGCATCTCTGGTCAGATGGTGGGTTTCCGGTTCCAAAGCAGAATCCATTATTAGCACGGTAGTACAGGGCACCCTCCTTTCCAGTAAATGTTGCAACTTCCAGTTTGCCTGTTGTGGTAATGAACTGAGTGACCGAGGAAGAAGTTTTTACAAAACCAGTGGCCGGTGCAATATCGGCATCGGGGTTTGGGCATCTGATGAGATGAATGAATATATATATATATATATATGAAACAACCGTGTTCCGTGTTCGCTTTGATTATGACTATCAGTCTTCGTGCATTTCGTGAGTGCTTGTAATCAAAAACTGAAAGGTCCGATTAAAATGTCATTATCATTCATCCTACATTTTCAGAGACATATCTACGAATTTGTATCGTAAACTACCATTTAGCACAAAATATGTTAGCAAAGAAAAAACAACGAATCCATGATTTTATTATTAGTGAAGATATCAAATGAACAAATTACCTTTTTGACCGTGGTGAAGAATCATGGGAAAACATACACGCTCTTCCCTAAACCATAGCAACTAGGTTATCCATCAGTGATTCTAACTGTCATTTGGAAGAAAACTTGTATTTGGAAACGGTCCACATTGAACAAACGCATGATTACATACAATGTACTAGTTTTGTATTCAATCATTTTCAATATAGCTGATAAGTACTGAGGTTATAAAAGCAAGTAAACATTTAATTCTGGATCCAAAGATAAAGTTTTCCACTAGGCAATCCGGAATTCTTCTTATAATTTTTATTCCGGAAACGCAATTTCTCTTTGGGGAAACATATTTATATCTTGCAATGATGATGATGATGATGATGATGATGATGATGATGATGATGATGATGAGAGGGGGGGGGGGCGTTTACCCGCTAGAGGAGATGATGGTTTCTGTGTACTGAGTCTCGAAGTCACTGGTGCCACTAGCCCTTACGTTAAACACGTACTCTCCATATGGGTAGGAAATACCATCTGTATAAGCAACGAGGATACGTACAACTAAAAAATAAGTATTTTGGATTAGAAAATATTACTTCATCGTAGCGATTCAAAGATTTCAGTTGTAAAAGTAGAAAAACAGTAACACCTTTTAGAATTTTTTACGTACGTATATCATAAATTTATGATACTTGCGACGATGGTGATGCATATCAAAGAAGGAAATCGTGCTACAACAAATTGAACAAGTGTCAACTATTTGTTGTCTTCGTAAGAAATGTAACATAGCTTTTGCACCACACACACACACACACACACACACACACACACACACAT
>JAECUM010063845.1:0-13791 GCA_016617855.1 Megalonaias nervosa | reverse complement strand
AGCAGTTTTTATTAGAAAACTAGCAAGTTTGTTTCTGAGAGATTTATCAGGTATAGAATTTAACGCATGAATCAATTTCACATCTGCGAGATGTCGTTGTTGTAAATCCTTGCTTTTATACGCAACATCATGAACATGCCACGCTTGATCAATCTTATTTATTGGATGTTCTCCTGGACTTGGTTGATCTTGATCATCAAGTCGAATATCAAGTCGAGTACTTCCGTCTGATAAATAGGCATTACTCCGACTTATAATGTACCTTTCTCTGTTGTATCAGCAATTATAAAATCGAGTCCAGCATCGTCCGTAATTAATCTTGACAATGTCCTTTATGATCACATGAACTACCCTGAGTAAATTTACCGATTATTTTTCTACCAAGATCTTTTGCAACTTTATTTTCATAATCAGTCGTACCAGGATTTTCATCATCGGAATATTTCCTTTGCTGTGGCAACCAAACTTGTTTCTGCGGTCTATATGATATAATTGCTTCGTTTACTCTCAACGACACTAAAATTCCAGCATCAAGCATGTACCGCAATAGAACTATTGGAGCCCAACATTTGTCTGAAAAATATCTTCCAAACTACGCATAAACAATCGGATGAAGATTTTCTGTAAACTCAAATGATTCGATACAGGCGAATTCAGTCAGATTAAAATCTGGCAAAGGTCCATTTATCGCAACTCTGGTCATCTCGTGTGTTGGATGTTCGAATCTCTTAAAATATTCAGAACACTCTCCGTATCCAAGAAAACTTCCAGGAGAACATGCTACCATATCAAAAGAGATAACATCGCTATAGTCGTATTTAGTATTCCACAATCCGCCGTGTCCGTATTCGACACAACTGAACTGGACATCAACAAGAAATTCCGATCTTGTCGGTGAGCATGAATTTTTCTCCTGAGCAGCGTAGGCAGCAACTGATGGAACGGTAAAACAACTACTCAGTAATTGTTCAACCCTGACATTGTCAGGAGTATATTTCAACACAAGATTTTTCAGTTCCTCGTGGAGAGATTCTGTACGATAAATGTCTCCATTAGGCCTTACAAACTGATCTTAGTTTACGGATTCTGAACTTTGAAATAGCCAAAAGAATAGAGGGTCACTCTTACCCGATATTTCTGTTGACATCAAACATATAATCATTATAAAATTTAACGGTTCTGTCTCGTGGAAATATTGTTACGGCCCATGTCCATGCATGTGCGTTATGATCAATAATTTCTATCGGAGCTCCTCTTGATTTATATTTCGACTTCTACAAAATCTCTCTGGTTATTGGGAATTTCATTTTTTTCCCCAGTTCAGCAACATCTTTAATAGACGCTCCGGTATCTTTAACTGCTTCCTCCCATTCATTTATTTTTTTACGTCTTAGATCAGTTATACCTTTTCCACGCATCGAGTTTGTGAAGTGCTCTGTAATTCGCTCGGCTACACAATTTAACCTTGATGAAGTCAAGAATGACAATTTCATCGGTTTGAAATCATCAGCGCTAGGTTTATCATTTAGTGGATACATACCATAAACATCTGTAGTCACAGGATACACTCATTCATAATATGGTTTGTTAATACCAGTCAACGCTCCTGGTTTGGAATTTTTATTTAACATGACAATATTATTTCCAATGGGAAGTCGGGTACGCGAGATCTACGATCTTAACGATTCCCTCAACTCTGATTCTAGTAAATTACAATTATCGCAAACAATAGTTCCTTCATTTGATTCGCCCCAGATCTTATACAATCAAGTAGAACCAATATTATATTTATGAAGTATATCAGTAACTTTCATTTTACCCCGAGCGGCTTTTATTTACTCTACTTCTTTTTTACTCAGATCCTGCTGTTTTAACATTATAACCAACAGCAGATAACATTACCAAAAATATTTTTAGTGTCATGTTAATATATATGCCCTTAATAAAAATTGTAAAGTAGTTACAATAAAGTAATTACAATTGAAATTTTTATAATATATTAATCGGCAATTTTTATAAAGGGCAAAGCGATCGTTTCCAAAATCGATTGGGTAATTAGTCGTAGTAGTATGAGAAGATGATGATCCTGTATATAACATTACCAAAAATATTTTTAGTGTCATGTTAATATATATGCCCTTAATAAAAATTGTAAAGTAGTTACAATAAAGTAATTACAATTGAAATTTTTATAATATATTAATCGGCAATTTTTATAAAGGGCAAAGCGATCGTTTCCAAAATCGATTGGGTAATTAGTCGTAGTAGTATGAGAAGATGATGATCCTGTATCAAAAGAGGAGCCTATCTCAGAACCCCCACCCCACCCTCCTCCCAAATTTGGAGAGGTGGAAAGATGTTTCCAGACCTCTAGATTTTTTTCTATTTAAACAATAAAATATTATATAAAATGTCCTATTACAAAGAGTCAATTAGTAGCGTCGGATTTAATCTAACAATCAGATTTTTTAAAAGATTTAAAAGATTTATTTCAATCAAATCAGCTTCAAGAAAATAATAAAATAAGCAATTGTATTAGAAAGGTTGGTCATCATTTATCAGTCAAATATGGATCAGTATGATTATTTGCACCTGAAAATGATGAGAGAATTAGAGGTTGGGCAGATGATGCTTTATTTGATAATGATATTTCTAAACTAAAAATACAATTACTATAATCTTTTATCTGTTAGTACATCATTTTTGTTTACCAAGTATATGAATCAAATGTGTCTCCTACTTCACGCTCATAAAAATCTCTTTCAGTCACCAAATTATTGTAATCTATTTCTGTTTCATCAATATACCCTAATACCAAGCTTATTTGATCTAACGTGAAATTTTTCAGAACAAGATGTCTGATAATTGCATATGCGACCACGAAAGCATTTACTTTAAGCCATAATTTTTCATATTGTTTTGTGAACATTTTCTCGACCTCGTTGTAATAATTTCGTAATGACAATTGTCTAGAGCGTTGGATTGATGGAAATGGAATATTATCTGCTTCACTTATGTCGTAATAAGAATTATACTTCGCTACAAATTTTATTTGTGTCACTTCTTCAAAAGATTTTTCTCTCTCAATATCACTAAGATCACTAATTTCATCGTCAAAATTTTTGATTATCTTTAGAGACCTGTCAACAATAATCGGATCAAATTCTGGGTCTCTTTTGCGCATTATTGGCAAAATTGCATTTGAGTATACTTTAATAATTAAATCAATATCCGGTATGATGTTATTAACTAGGGTTTCTTTGTCGTGGTAGCACATACCGAGATACTTAAAAATTTCTCGTTTTGAAAAACTATCATATAACTTCCTGTTTCTTTTTATTCTCATTATCCTAGATTCTGTTAGTTTGTTGAGACGATCATGGCTATGTCTTACTCGTTTTTCATCTTGTTTTATTCGTGTTTTTAATAAGTCTGATCGAATTATCAAAAATGTATTATTAAAATAAAACTCAAACAATATTTTTTAAACAAGATTTCAACTTGTTTTTGTTCTTCTAGACAATCATCAGGATGATAGTATCTGTTTGTAATATCAAAGTTTTCTATTGCTTTTATTAGTTGCGGTCCTCGCATATGCATAACACGAACAAAATTTTCTTCTTCTTCTGGCAATGGAGAGTTTATCATTGGAACTTTAAATTTTTTATAGCATTTATAAGACATGACTATAGTGATTCGTCCCCAACATCTTTTTTGGGGTTAAAAATATTATCATAAAATTCTCTTGCAACAGTTATAATTGGTGGTTCTGACATTTTATTTTATAGCATTAGATTAAATTTGATCATCGAGTGTGTATATTTGAAATGCTGTCAGTCCTGGAAAAGGATGTTCAGCAGCGACATCATAAAGTAGAAAATACAAGTACTTGTTCACAGTTTTTTCTGTAGGAATTGAAAAATATTGTGTTGTTGTAATATATGTGTTATTTGTACTATACAATGTTATCCAGTTAATATCATCGTCTGATATGCCAAACCGCCAATTATAAATTCGACCAACACTTGAGTTTAATCGACCTCGCAAATGAAATTGCCAAATAGCAACTGCAGTAGAATATTTAATTTTAATCCAAAAGTTTTCAACTTCTCCGTTGGTCGTCCATTCGTGTCTATCAGAAAAAACGTAATAAATATAATTTTCAGGATAATACGATGATACGTTTACCTTAAACACAACTTGATTGTCAGTTGCTTTAAAAAGTGTAGGAATATACCCAACATTGTTTTTGGTTTGTTTTACACTACTATACAGACTGTCAACATACACTTTATTTGTCAGATCATTAGGGTTAACTGGAACATATGTCGTAGTTATTTTATTATTTCTCATGCTTATGTTGCCTGTCACTGGTCCACCGGATCTCTTAAAATATGGGGTAAGTTCTTCTTTTAACTGAGCATAACTAATAACATCAGTTTCATTAGCTGGTAGCGAGGTTGTCGATAATCCAGTTAATTTTGAATTTGATATAGACAGGTTACCTGTCATTGTGTCGCCGGATTTATTAAGTTTATTATCGTCAACAGATTTTAACTGTGCATAACTTATAGCTTGTGTGTTGTCTACATTTGCTGGTGGATATACAGTTTCTAACCCAATAATTTTTTACTCGACATATTAATAATACCTGTAATCGTTCCACGGGTTTTATGAAGTTTGTTATTATCCACATACTTCAACTGCAAATAACTTACCGCTTGAGTTTGATTTATGTTTGCTGGTGGATACCCAGTCTCCAATTTTATTATTTTTTTTTCCTGACATATCTAAGTTACCGCTTAAAGTTCCTGCTGTCAGTGAAAGTTTATTATTGTAGACGAATTTAAGTTGTGCATAACTAACAGCTTGTGTATCAGCGACATTTATTGGCGGATAATTTGTTTCTAAACCAAGTACTCGATGATTTGACATAGATAGGTTTCCTGCCATTGTATCGCCTGTTTGTTTTTTTTAGATAGAACGATAAATCAATATTGCCGTCTGTTACTGTACTTACAGCCGATGAATCTTCTAATGTTGTTCCAAATTTTATATAATAGCTCATTATTTATTTATTGTCTAACAATTTTTTTATATATGTAAATTATATAACATAAAATTGTATAACAACGATGGAAAATCGTCGATATTACACTTTCATACAGAGCGGTTGGTGAAACATCAACATAACAATGAACTTCCAGATTGTCATTATCTTATTATTGGAAGAACTGGACCGGGAAAAACAAATTTGCTTATGAATTTACTGCTGGGCAATAATTTTAACTACGATCGAGTTTATATTTACACAATTAACCCACAACAAGATAAGTACGAGCTGCTTAACGAATATAATAACAAACTTCGTGATGACCTTGAGGCTAGTGAAGATTTTTTTTATTATCAAACAACCAGAAGAACTTGTTCCAGTTAATCAACTTGATTCGTCTGAACCTAAGATAGTTGTTTTTGATGATATTCCGCTAAACAATGAAGAAATGAATAAAATAAGATCATATTTTTCACTGTCACGTAATAACAAATGTAATTCTATTTATCTCGCCAGGGTTTTTATAATGTCGACAGATTTATTAGACGAAATACTGGTTGTTTTATATTATTTCCAGGACTGGACAACGTTGACGTTAGAAATATTGCAAACGGACAATGTGGCGACGTGACAAAAGATACATTTATTGAATTATATCATCAGGCAACAAAAGACAAATATAACTTTTTCTTATTTGATAAACTCGCACGTGATCCATCTAAGATGTTTCGTTGTTATATTGACAAATGTCTCTGGACAAATTTTATAAAGCGTATAAAAAATAAACAATGGATGAGCATAAAAAAGAATCGAATTACTAAAGAAATTTATTACAACTCGAGCAGCTTTTAAGAAAAAAGAAGAAGAAGCTCGCCGAGGACAAATTCAGGCAGAAGAAGAAACTGCTAAACTTTTTAAGCCAGTTACCGAAGCAGTACTTGGCAAGCAACCAGAAGTGCCAACAATATCTCCATAAGAACTAAAGAAATTGAAAGAAAAAGGTTTGTTAGGTTTACTCGGAGAAAAATCAAAAGAGGAAACTAAAAAATTGTAACTGAACTTGTAAGAAATATTCCTGATCCCGATGCACGACAAGCCGAATTTGACAAGTTAATGAACAATCTTCTTATGCTTCAACGTGCGATAGCGAGATTGACAGTTAATCCAGCTGAGTTAAAAGAGTTGACAGAAGATGTGTCAGAGCGAACTAAGGAATTAGCTGAGGGACAAAAGAGAAAAACTGAAGCTACCATAGAAATAATGCCTACTGAAAGTAAGACAGTATTTTATAGAAAAAATGCTCGGAATAAAATAGTAGATCAGGAATACTATGATTTATTTGTTAAATATGATATCAAAGACATTGAAAAAAATCGAGATTGGCCAGAAGTAAAAATATTATGATTTGGAAGAAAACTTACAAAAATTATGATAACTGGGTTAAAAGCTGACGGTGAGATAAGTAAATTGAAAGATATAAAATTTATTTTACAAGCAGTTGATTTTATAAGAGAGGGAATTATTGCTGAAGTAATGTTTCAAACAGCAGTACAATATCGACATAAACCAGAAGGTTATGGTAAAGGATGGGATTTCAAAAGATTATTCAATAAGTATAAAAAAGATCGAGATAAAAGATTACCAGAGGAAAAAGGAAAAACCGGATCTGGCGTTAAAGTTTTTACATCAAACGCAGAAATAGTCGACAGATTATTGCTATTGATATCATCTAAAGAAGCAGGTAATGAAAGCACTGAAACTGACAACGAAATTATTGATATACTAGATCATCTTAGAGCGTGCGGATTACTAACATCGTCCGAGTATGAAATTTTACACCGCGATTTAATTTAATCGAGGCGATCTTATATAATGTCAACAATATTGTTACTTGATTCATCACAAACAGCGAGTAACAGCGCAAACTTTTCTGTCTACTATAATCCGCCAATAATACTAGATTCGAACAAACAGTACGAACTCGGATTAATTTCCGCTACAGTATGGCACTCAATGGTAAATGTAAAAAAAAAATTAACGATGACTTTACATTTAATTCTGGAGCATGGAATCAGTTAAAATACCACAGGGAGCGTCTAACGTGACTGATATTAATAAAACGATAAAAGAACTCATCGGCACCTTTAGTGTTGCGG
This sequence comes from Megalonaias nervosa, assembly GCA_016617855.1. Classification (NCBI taxonomy): domain Eukaryota; kingdom Metazoa; phylum Mollusca; class Bivalvia; order Unionida; family Unionidae; genus Megalonaias; species Megalonaias nervosa. Next base: position 6,582 of record JAECUM010063845.1, on the reverse strand, counting down.
CTAATTTTGAGCTGGTTCTGAAATATAATACGCAACGAGCTAGAATTACATTAAAAAATAATTTGTTAATCGATTTTTCACCAGCAACTAGTATTGCGTCGTTGATAGGATTTGCTCGCAAACAATACGGATCAACCACGGAACAAACTATAACATATGACGGTGACCTGACAGTAAATATAACTGACGTAAACACAATATTGATTAATTGTTCTATCGCATCAGGGTCTTACTCAGCTAGAGGTAGCCAGGGTCAAACGATCTATAGTTTTTCACAGGATGTGCCACCAGGGTCATTAATGCAAATTACTACTTGACAAATAATATATTATCCAATTATTCCTGAAAATCAAATAACGAGTATAACAATGCATCTAACAGATCAATCGAGTAGACAAATAGACCTTAACAATGAAATTCACATATTACTTACACCTACGCGCACAATGACCGTAAATTTTGTAAACCTAATTTAATAACAGAGATGAGACAAAAAATTTTTTAGGAGAAAAATTGTAGGTGGATTTTTTGGAAATATATTTACAAAAATTATTGAAAATGTCCCAGGAATTGCGCGTAAAGTACCACCAATTGCACTTGACGCAGGTAAAGTTTTTGCATCTGCCGCTGGAACTGCGGTGGATGAAAAGATTGCTGATAAAAGTAAAGGTCAATCTGCACCGACTGTAGCAGTATCAGATATTGCACCAACAGCAGAAACAGGACAAGCTATGATAGCTACCACAAAAAAACAAATTGTTATCACCTCGCTGTGAAGATGTATTACGTAAACTTGTAAAGAAAACAAGAATAACACCTGCTGCATTTTAGTCGTTATAATTGTATGTGGCAATTATAAAATTAAAATGTCAGTCAAAAATTATCTCGATCTTGCCAAAGAACATGATACCGACAACATAGTGACAGAATTTGAATATGTTGAATACCTCGACGAGAACTCGAACGAACCAAATAAAGCTGGTGTTAGAACTTTTAACACACGTGACGAGGACGTGTTTCTATTGCCACACAAGGCAGTGCTAGAAGTGTGTGGCCAGTTATTAACTGCGTTAGGCGGTGATATTCCAGCTGGCGCAGAAATTGCACTTGTAAATAACGGCTGGAGTTTATTTAAAAGTGCTAAATATCAACTGGCCAATCAAACCGTAGAAGATATTTCAATGCACTTGCCTATAGCGAGTACAATACTAAATATAGTCTCATTCAGCGATGATTACTTGAAATCTGTGGCCACAAATATGATGTGGTTTAAGGATACCTCATTTGGGACAGCTGTTTCAAGCGAGTTTCGTAATGGTGCTGGTGCTCCTGCTCCAGATAACAATAATCTAATCGCCAATCCAGCTGCTGATGATGCAGCTGCAATAGGAAATTCAATAAGATTAGCTGTTACAAATATACGACAACAGCAATATAACGAGGGATATGCTAAAAGAAAAGCATTTGCCGCAGAATCTCGCCAATAACAATGATGCTTCCGTTAAGCACAATCTTTGAATTTTGTAGTGATTACAACAAAGTATTTCGAGGACTAAAGCACACGCTTATTTTAGATCGGGCGGATCAAAACTGAAGGTCAGTTTGCTATTACAAGATTAGCGTTGTGGATGCCACGAGTTGTTACGTTGGTGGGTAAAACGATGGAACTCGAATCACTATTGACCGCTTACACGAAAAAGATATATTTCCAGCAAAACAGAATTTATCAAACAGCAATTCCTAACACAACTGATTACACATGGCGTGTTACAACTACGTCAAGCGAACAATTACCTCGGCATTTGTTTATTGTATTTCAACTACAGATGCGCCGTAATTATCAGGAAATATACAACTCCGTATTTGATAACCCAGATATCTGACGAAGGTTTGTTAGAATAAGCTCTAGACAATATCCCGAACGTGCAATCGAATGAAATTTTGCTGATGATGTCACTAAAAACATATCTCGGCCGTATATGCATCTTATGGAGGCTATGCAAAAATATCAGGACGCTGACAGTGGGTCTCAGATATCAGTATAAGAATTTTGATCACTATACCCTATCTTTTATTTTCACGTTTCAAAACATTCCGAACAAGCTATCAGATCGACTGCTGATATTGAAGTCACTTGGACACTTGGCGTACAGCCAGCTGAAGAATATAACGTGTACGCGCTAGTTGTTAGTGATCGATTTTTGACAATCGACGCGACCAAGGGAAAAATGACAGTACAAGTAGAATTTGTGTGACAAACAAGTATAAACAATGAAAACGAAATAAACAACAAGAGAAATATACCTAACACCAGGTCAAATTAAATTATTATCAGCAGCGACCGCCAGACGAAATCCTGTTTCTTTAATGATACCCCCAACAACTCCGCCGTTGGCTTCAGTCTCCACGACTGCAGTAAAAGTAATGTTAACTCGACAGCAAATCAATAAACTCGATCGGGGAAAACCGTTTTTGCTTAATTTATCCACTGCACAAATAACATCTATGTCAAAACACGGCGGATTTCTCGGACCAGCATTTTCTGTAATAGCTAGTGCAATTCCAAAGCTTTTGCCAGTACTAGGAACATGGGGGCTAGCAGACGCGTCTGGGACAGTATCAGTGGCAACTAAAATGCAGTATCCGGCGATGGTATCAAACAAATCTATCGTCAGTGACTCACGTCGTCGACTTCATCACCACAACTTTGTTTTAGTAACAGTTTTATGTAACAATAAAAAATAAAATGCCAGTTTAAAAAACCGTCAACAACCAAAAGAAAGTAAACAAAACATCCTCGAGCACGACAGACAAAGTCGTCGAGGGCAATAAAACAAGGAGGAATTATTCCTTTCGCTCCACTTTTAGCAGGGTTAGCAGGAAGTCTAATTCCAAATCTGTTAGTGATAGGACATGGAATGACTCTACCAGGGACCAGACTCCGTTGAGTAATTTTGATATACACGAAAAATTGGGTGACGTTGTCAGATGTCGTGGAATATATTCTAAAGACGAATTAGATAATGTGCCAGCAGGTGGTTCGTGTGTAGTCACTATACAAGATTTTGATTATGGGTCTGGCACTCACTGGGTTGCTATTTACGATAATAATTATTTTGACTCGTTAGGACTTCCTCCGAGCAATCTTATAAAAAAAAAAATATTTTTAAAAATTTAAAAATATAAATTACTCGTCTGATCAACTGCAGCTAGTTGGGATAATCGCTTGTGGATACTATTGTATAATGTTCATAAAACAAATGTCTTAACCTAAATTCAATTTGTTTAAATTTATTTTACAGTTTGACAAACAACCTTCTCACGCTAATGATGAAATTGCAATTAATTTTATCTAAAGTTACAAATTTAAAATGTCAACATATTGTCTCAAGTGTAAAAGTAAAACAGAAAATAAAGATGACACAACAGAAAAACAAAAAATAATAGAATAATGCTAAAATGTATTTGTGCAATCTGTGGAAAAAGAAAAATACGTTTTAAAGAAATTATCACCAACAACAAAGTTGTCCATAGCGGGTTATCCATGTCCTGGCGTTGCTAGGGAAGTTATTTTAGTAGATGACTAATTAATAATGAGATGCGAGTGTGATTGTGATAGAGATCTCTGTCTGGAGCAAACTAAAATTGTTACATATTGTCAGAAATGTAACAACAGAGAAATAATTGGAACAGGTATAGATATACATAAATTGATTGGCAAATTACCAAAACCAAAAGGCGGTTCGACATTGCCAGGCCATAAATGTACTGGACCTTATAATCCTCGTGATAAACAACTTGACGAGAACGATAATCCGCTGCCAGGACAAGAGCCTTACAATCAAGTTGATGCAATAGCAATGCGCCACGATATTTGTTACCGGGACAACGAACAAGATAAGCCTGGCTGCGATAAAGTAATGCTGGATGAAACTTCGTGATATGAAACCTGTAAATATGCGAGAGCGTGTTGATAGAAAGTTGGTGCAGTGTTTTATTGGAGCAAAATATAAATTGGGACTCGGCAAAAAGGAATTATATGATGATCTTGCATCAGAGCTACACAAACCTAACAAAAAAATCGTTTAAGCGACGTAAAGTTGTCGCAAATGCCGTTGACGATATCTGGGCGATAGATTTAGTTGATGTGTCAAATCTAGCTGAATTTAACAATAATAAAGATATCTTTTTAATGTTGTAGATGTTTTTAGCAAATATGCTTTTAGTGTACCTGTTTCAGATAAGACAAGAATATCGATAACTGACGCGCTAAAACAAATAATAACAAGTACAGAAAGAAAACCAAACAGAATCTGGACCGATTATGGAGCAGAATTTTTTAATAAAATATTTGAGAAGTTTTTGGAACAAAATAGCATAAAAAATATGTTACAGGAAATGAACGAAAAATCCACAAACATTTGACAGCTAAAAATACAAATAAATATATTGATGACAATCTACAGAAAATTGTTGACGAATACAATAACACGAAGCACAGGTCAATATAAATGTCGCCAAACGATGCAATTAAAAATCCGATATTAGCAAACGAAAATATGTATCGCCGACATAAATTTAAAGTTGGTGATAAAGTTAGAATTTCTCTGACAAAAAAAAAACCCAAAAAAAAAATTTGAAAAAGTATTTACTCCGACCTCGAGCGAAAAAGTATTTGTTGTTGATAAAGTACTTTTAACAATACCAGTGACTTATGCACTAAAAGATTTATTAGGTGAACCTATAACTGGAGGTTTTTACGAGCAAGAACTTCAGGAAACCGAACAAGATATATTTGTTATTGAAAACGTTATTAGGAAAAAAGGCAATAAAAGTTTAGTTAAATGGAGTGGGTATAGCGATAAATTTAATAGCTGGGTACCAACAAGGTCGATTTCATCGACCTTGATAAAATAATGTTATTATAAAGTTGTTCGTACTTCATAAGTACAGATTTACATCTAACAGATCTACACAAGGAAATTAAATGTAATTTTCTTGAATTATCAATTGGCATCAAATTAAATATTTTAACAAAAATAAAATTGTATTTTATATTTCTTTGCTGGCCAGTTATTTTTAGATTTAAAAAAGGTTTTATAAGTTGCCAAAATAGTTGTTGCTCGGCAACAGTAAAATTATTTTTTTTTTTATTTTTTTAGCAATATGATACTTAACATTATATCGTCCAGTTGTCGGTCTACTGTAATTTTTTTGTTAACAACGTCAACAACTTCATCTTCATCGTTATTGTTGTACAAAATATCATCTTCACTATAGCTAGCAAATTTATTTAAGATTACGTTATATTTAGGTATAAAATTGTTGTTAGTGATTGTGTCACTTGAGATGAAATCTCCTGCGATTGTATCGTTGGTGATTTTATCATTTGCATATATATCAGCAAGTCGTTTAATCAAGTTCATATTATAATATAATTTTATCTAATTTATAATAATAATGACTAGCGAAATGAAATCTCCTGATGTAAAATATCATCCGAAAGTTGATATATTAAATTACAAAGAACTAGCCGAAGCAGTACGAAAATGTTTGTCAGGGTAGCTTATTCTGTTGACGTAATTGTGATGCAGGGGGATTCTGATAAAATTCTCCTAACAGCGGCAAAAAAACCAAAAAAACTTGATAATAGTGAGTTTATAACACTAAAATTTTATCGCGATGATGTTTCGATGTTTGCACATAATTGCCATACAATGACTGAATTATGAAACATAATTAATCATCATATTTGAAACTTAATCTGTCAAATGTTGACGTTGACGTTGTTGATTTAGTTTTAACGTCAGTTACATCTTTTATTGACTTGCTGTCAAATTTAAGATATTTTGAAGTAGCTGTCATTGATTTAAATTTCATTTCTTCACCAGTTTCAAGATTTACTGAAACAACTGATCTAGCAAATCTAATACCACCAGCATCTCCACGTCGGGTATTTTCTTTCGAAGTAACTAGATCTAAATTTTCAATGCAATTCTCGGTTTTAATTTTATGAGTATGATCAATAACCAAATTATCTGGAATAGCGCCATTAAAAGTTTCGTAAATAAAGCGATGCGATAGATAATTAACAAAATCTGTTTTAGTTCCTCTAATAGTTACAAGCAAATATCCACTATTTTGCAAATTACCTAAAACTTTTTTCGTTCTTCTATTTCGCATAATTCCTTTGTCAGAAGCTTCATACAATTCAAATATTGTATGAGGCTGAAATTCGTTTTGCAATGCTAAATTTTCAATATTATCATCATTAACAGCGCCATTTATTCTACAGACTCTTTGTCCATTTCGAATGTCTCCGCAGAACAAAGTATAAATAAAATCTTTTCTAAACATTTCGGTCCTACTTATATTATCACCTTTTACTGAGATTTTCATTCTAGCTGGCGTTGCTTTGCCCAAAGACCTTTGATATTTTATGTTAATAACAGACCTTAATGCATTTCCAGCGTAACTATTATAAATTGGATGTACGTGATATGCTTCTTGTTCTTCTGCTGATAAACCAATATATCTCATATTGTTTGTCATCATATATATACATAGATATATATATATATA
>JAECUM010063844.1:0-11049 GCA_016617855.1 Megalonaias nervosa | reverse complement strand
ACATATCCATACATCATGTGGTACAAAAAGATGTTATAGTGTGTAACAAAAGAACATCTTATTTATAAGAAGTAATATACATGAAATTAATCATTATTGCATTTTTTGAATTGGGTGAGATACAAGTATATATTACACAGTAATCAAACAAACGGATTTAAAGGAAACCCTAAAACTTTTGTGGAGCAAGATTTGTGATATTGATCTAAAGTCTTATCTAGCCAAATAATAATAATAATAATAATAATAATAATAATAATAATAATGGTATTTAGTGTGTAATATTTGTTAAACAACCAAGTTTGAAAGGTAAACCTGAATGCAGAGGTGACCTGTGTACAAAGATCAATTTGGTCATTGTCCATGGGTTGCTTCTATTGACAAATTTATTGGTACTATAAAACATGTACAGGCATTCATACATATGACAGAACCAAGGAATAGAATCAGTAGATTTCAAACTTGTGATCAGCAGGTTGACTTCTAAACCAGTACATTGTAAATTGTATGTATTTTAAGGGAACTGAAAGCATTTTTTGCCATAATATGTATGTTCACTCATGAGAGTGAAGTTCTGACTCCTACACATATTTTCGGCTTTTCTGTCCCAATGGAGTGTTCAGACCTGAGTGACAATGTGTGTTATCTTTGTATGATTGCATGAAAATTTCTGTAATGTCATAGTCAGAAAACATAACATTAACCAGTTCAGTAAAATGTTCTGCACTGAGAAATGATTAATTGTGCTCTGCTTCAAAATTTGCAAATTCTTTGCAAGTGCCACTTTATCCAGTTTTGATCCATTCTCAAACAAGGCCTTCAAAGTGCATGTGTTTGTTACAGTCTTGATCCACTCTCATAAAAGGTCTTCAAAATTGGTGTGTTTGTTACAGTCTTGATCCAGTCTCATGAAAGGCCTTCAAAATGGGTGTGTTTATTAGTTTTGATCCAGTTTCATAAAAGGCCTCCAAAATGGGTGTGTTTGTTAGTTTTGATCCAGTCTCAGATAAGGTGTTCAAAGTGGGCATGTTTGTTACAGAAGGATCAATGCTCCTATGTGATGATATCTGCATATGACAGGTAATATCATTTCTTTCTCCATATACTGCCTTAAAATCCATTTTGCTGAAAAAACACCATGCAATATCAGGACCTTTTGTTCCTCATCTGCACTCACTTTAGCTCTGATTTTCAAGCTTTACTGACTTATTTCTTGGCTGCTATTAAATATTCCTCTTTTAAAAAAAAAATAAAAAATATATCATTATTTGGTCAGTCTCTCCTTTTTATTTCACCTTCAGTAAAGGTTGGCCGATTTTACTCAAAGACTCGAAAGCCATCATGGACTGCCTCTGATCCCATTATTACTCATAACACCTATATAAAAAACCATCCAACTTTGGCTTGAAACTCTCCAAATAAAACAATAGGGTAATCAGTTTACAGCTTATTGTATACACATTTTAGCCACTGTTTAACAATTCCTAATCCAACTTCTCTGCATCATTACACTGATTGTTGTACTGGTCAAACAGTTCTGGTCCACAGTAGACTGGTTCTAGCTGGTTTCAGTAATGCTTAGATAGAATTTGTTAAAACAATTTTTCTTGTTCAATTAAAAAAACAGTCTTTTCATTTTCAGATGAGGTAGATTTCAAGTATAAAATGATATATGTGGTAGACAGCCTTTAAAACAATAGTTTTGTTTCACTACCAGTAGAATCACATGTATGGACATTACAGAAGAGTACCAATATATTGTACAACATTGTGAGGAGTGGGTGGGTGAGAAAATACGAACACCAACTTGTTATTGTGCTTTGGTTATCATTATCTAGATGATTATCCACTGTGTTATTGCCCAGATTGAATAATTATTAATGTAAAATATGAAATTAATGGATGGAGTAACAGAGATCTGAAAAGATATGTAAAATAGAGCTCCCGATATGTAAAATATAACAATTTAGTCAATTATATAAACAAACTAAAATTGAATATGACATTCAAATGATACTCTTTCTCTTAGAGATAGTGTTAAAATATTTGTATGAAATGCAATTAGCCATTCTGTTACACCAATAAAACAAATTTCATCTTAGTATCAAGTGAATGATCGAACTTAAATTGCCACAATGTCAGCATAACCTGATTGCTTTCAGTTCTTGCCAGACCACTGTTGGTGACAGGTCAGTGTCTCCATATTTCTTTTCCTTCCATCTCTTTCTCTCCAACCTCTTTGGGTTATCAACGGTAACTTGGTTGCAGTCTGCACTCCTTCACACTGTATAGCATGGCTATGGAGCTATTTTTCCTTCAAATAAACAAATATAACATGCAAACTAAAAATTTGTCAGGATTTTTTCTCCTGGGATTGAACAATATTTCTACTCTTTAGGTCAGACATCATCTTATTGTAATTCAACAGAACTAAGTTAATGTGATCAGTTCACAACCTGATACTGATACACTGTAGTATTAACTTGAAATTAATGTCTTTTTCATTGCTGTTAGCTGCATTCCTAACTGGAACTATGATAACAAGACCTCTTTCATAACTATTATGTTCCACCGTGGGGTATATACCATTAGCTGAACGATATCAGTCGATACATGCTGATTTTAGTCAGTTAAGACAATGCACAATGTAATTTCACAAATTAATTAATGGACTTCACATCTTGTCCTAACTACGGTTTGTGAATGTGATCCAAAAATTAATCCTAGAATTTAAAAATATAAGTCCTATCACTAAAAAGTTCTAACTGAATCAAAGTTTGAATCCCAATGAAGTTCCAAGATGGAAGGCGATGATGTCTTCTATTTCTGGTTTGTGTTGATGTGTCAACAATTCCTTGATGAATTTTATGAATCAAGAATAATATTCTGGCTTTAGAATTCTGAATAATTTCCAATAAATGTCTTGTCCAAGAATTTTATAAGCACTGGTATTTTCCAGGGAACATAAATTATTAAATCCAAAAAATAGGAGAATCAAACTGGCATCAACAATAAAAACACCTTGAGCTCTGAAAGTGTAAACTATGACTGAATTAAAATCACTAGGATATGAGTATTAAACCCAACTAAAAACGCAATTTCAGACCCGCATGATGAGTCACGTGGTCACCCAGCCCGAACAGCACAGTAAAATAATATGGCAATTAACACATAGGCTATTTACAGGTTTGATTGTACTGAACGAATCTTACCATAAGATTCAATAATAATAAAAAAATTAAAAAAAGGTTGTCTACAACAGAGCTGACGCAAGCCAAGAATGACCTTGATTACGACCAATGATTTTCACTCTCTGTTTACCAATTCAGAAACAAGGTCAGGAACTAGGTCAGCTAAAAATATAATGTAGCAATAATGATTATTTACTAGAACTGAACTGAATTTTCTAGAAGAAAAAAAATCAAATCCAGTGAACAAAGTTATCATTACAATAACATGTAATGAAATAAAAATAAAATGAAAAAAGAATTTATAACTAGGTATTACATTACATATATGTAACAATTCATATAAATATCTGTGTGAACCAGAAAAGACATAACAGGTGAGTACATACAAGATTCATATAAATATCTGTGTGAACCAGAATAAGGCATAACAGGTGAGTACCTACAATATAAATATAAGTGTAAACCAGTATAAGGTATAACAGGTGAGTACATACAGGATTCATATAAATATTAGTGTGAACCAGTATAAGGCATAACAGATGAGTACATACAGGATTCATATAAATATTAGTGTGAACCAGTATAAGGTACTGAGTAAATTAAAGGACATTGTTTTAAAGAAAATTTAAATTACACAAAATCATATATGTATTGTTTCTGTAGATCCTAAAATCCTTTGATGAGTCAACAGACTGCATGTTGGAAGGGTTTGACTCTAGAAATACATGAAAGGACCTCCCCCCCAACTTACTGGCTCAGATACCTTGAATAGATCTGATTTGCCATTCTGCATGTCATTAAAGGAGACTAATGGAGGCAGGAGACATGGTGGCTCAATGATTGGCATGCTGGACTTATGACTGAAAAGGGTGTGTGTTCAAATCCTGCCACTGAAACAGCCCTTGTCAGCTTCCATGGTTTGTCCAAAGGCAAGGCACTTTACTGCAGCTTCCTCAGCACTAAATAACCTTTTTATGCAACAGTGCTGTAAAACACACAACCAGCATGATGAATGAAAATACTACATTTTTTATGTTCTTTCTATTATGGAAGACTAAACAGTTACTGAATTTATGACTTTCAACAACAGTGCTGTCATCTTTCATCCAGTGACTACATTATTTTTTATAATTTGAACAAGCCTTTACAGAACTGTATTTGATGTCATGTTTGACATCATTACTTACATTGTTACATCATCAGCCAAGAAAATTGATACAATGTATATTTGTGTATATGTCAGGTCCAGCTGCAAACTGCATTGACCTCTTTCTCATTTTCGTTAATGATCTGCCCTGAAAATAGGCAATTGTATTTCATCTACCAGTTTATATGTAGATGATACCACACTATCAGATTTCAAACAAATAAAATGAGACCTAGACTGGTCTCCCTTCAGATAGCCTTACTTAAAATAGGTTCCTGGTGTATGGAAAATGGCATCAGAGTAAAAGCAGACAAGACTAAAGAATTAGTGATTACTACTTGGAAAATAACCAATAGAATCTTAAGTTGTTTGAAGTTTGCCTTCAAATGGTTACCCATGACAAAATCCTTGTGGTGATGGTTGACAATAATTTGCAATGGAATGAACATATTCAAGTCACATGTCATAAAGTCAATTCATGTCTGTGGTTATTTAGCAAATTAAGGCCATATCTATCAAATAAACATAGGTTAATATACTACTATGTACAACTATACCTATACAACTGTAATGTTTTCTGGAGAAACATGTGTAACATAAATGCTACAAATTATTACACATGCAAAAGAAAAGCTTGCAGACTCATCTTAGATAATGCTGAAAACATCCCAAATGCAGTGAGTAATATTAAAATGTTAACAGTAAGTGAATTAATATTTTTGAGAAAAACTAGACATGTGCACAAAGTTTCAAATAATATGGCCCCATTATATCTCAATGAACTATTTCATCCTAGATAAAAAGCCAACAGTCCTAATTTAAGATCAGTTTCTGCTATCTATCTTTCCATCCCAAAACCAAGTAAAAAACTCTTTAAGAAAAGTTTTCAATATTCAAGATCACTAATTTGGAACAGAATCCCAAAGAAGATTATACAAAGTACAAATATAAATGGATTAATTATAAATCAGATTCAATGGATGAAAAGTGGAACCAGTTCAATTTGACAAATACATTTAAATTTAAATGGTGTTGAGTCAAATTTCATCAAAATAAATTAATTTCCATTCTGAAATGTAATGCAGTTTCTATTTATTTGTTCTAGCTGATAAAGTGCTCATTTTCTTTGCTGCAGGTAAACTTATATAAGCACATACAAACATTGCAGGGCATGCTGGGAAATCTTATGCTTTGATATGTGAAAATATAACCATACATTAGTCACATGTGAAAATATAGGAATTAAAAAGTACAAAAATTATTTCACCAGTAAGTTTCTATATTTCACACTAAACTATATAATAAATAGTGAATATTTGCTTGAAATGAGTGAATAACAGACATATTTCATCAAGTGGATGAAAAACTTTATATTTTTATAAGTGGCAATAAGATGAAACATATTCGCTATTCACTTATAACAGCAAATTTTCTTTTTATTTTATGCTCAAACATATTGGCAAGCAAGATGTACTGTATAACCAATTGAAGTAGCAGATTTCTTACTGGATCCCGCACAATATCAGCAGTTTACTGTATATGTTCTGCTGTGTTTTGTGATTTTCACATAGAAAATATAAAGAGTAACAGAATTCTGCTTCCCAGTTCAAAGTAAAATGGCACATTAAAAAAAATTCACACCTTGGTGGATTTGAACTTTAGTAGTCTTTAATGGGAGATGGCCGTATTAACCTCTCGACTATGTATGACTTTGAACTTCATGGTCATAATGTTATTTGTGTCTATTGACAGCCAGTGAAAAATTATGATATTTTTTTCTCCAGTGAAATAGCAAGATTATTTCTCCCAGAAAATCCAGTAATAGTATAGTATAAAACAAAGTATTTTACTGGAATGTATACAACAAGGTGTGTCTAGTGCCATTATGGTTGCTTGGATAAGTTTCCTGGCAAGGCTCTAGCTATATTGTTTCCAGAGATCTTCAACATCCACAACCACATAGCTCTGTCTCACCCATTCACAAGAACAGTCAATTACTAGTAATTCATGCAAAACAATGCAAAGAGATTGACTGACACACAGAAATGCTGTGCCTGCAAGCCAAGTCATCTGACAGAAGTTGTGAATGATTGTTTCTTAATGAGCAAAGACACTACATGTAAATGCCATACACTAATATGCATAAGAACTGAACAGAGCCCATTATCATCTGCTCAGTGCCATGATACTTTTGAAAGTTTTATTTGGTCAGTTTTATTTGGATCACATGTCAAACGGCCCTATATACTTGTGTATGAATTAAGAGTACTCAGCTGCAAACATCAATGCACTAAATCTGCTGTTACTCATTGCATATTAATTCATTATTTTATGTGTAATACCATATGTACTCACTTATAAGTCAGTTCCAACTGCAAACAATAAAGACCCTGATCTGTTGATGCATGATGCAATGGAAGATCAGGGTCTATAACATTTGTTCGACTGATTACTCTCTTTTAGCAATCTGCATAGACTCAGATCTGCCAGCACATTATGCTCTGGAAGATCTGGGTCTATAATACTACTATTAATACTAATAATAATAATAATACCTTTATTTAAAGAGGGTGACACAATTAGTTTCATGGAACTAATCCTTCTTGTTTTCCTCTTTTTGATGCATATTTGCATTCAGAGTACATGTCAATAGTTACACACACACACAAAGTCTATTGTTTTAAAATAAGTAATAGAAAAGAGCAAAAGCCAACAGGTTTTGTAAAACTCAACAAATAATTTATTTTCCTAGAATATAAATGTGAAAATGTAAAAATAACTTACAGTTTTGTGAATTAAATCCCAAATAATCCTAGAATTTCTAAAACAGGTCCTAATGAATAAAGTTCTAATTAGCTTTAGTGGTATTCCAAATAATTTCCAATGCTAAAGGTGTTGATGTGCCTGTAGTCTCTAATATATTAATGTATCAATGGCCTGAATTGCAATGATGTACCAACAGTCTTTTGTTGAATCACAGTAATATAATCTAAAGTTTCCTTGTTTGAATTCACTATAATTCCAAGTTAGTGTCTCTTTCCAAAAATATTGTACATCATCATCATCATCATCATCATCATCATCATCATCAATCCCTTAACCCAAGAGGTTGTTGGGGCACCACAGTTGACTTTAAAACCAATTCTCTCCATCTTTCCCTGTTCTCTACTGCCCTTTGGGAATCTCCAAATCCCATGCCTATCCACTCCTTAATGTTGTCTTCCCACCTCTTTTTCTGTCTGCCTCTTCTTCTGCTTCCTCGCTCTATGCCTTGCAAGATTGTTTTTGCCAGTCCAGATGATCTTAAGACATGACCATACGACTTCAGTTTGCACTTTTTCACAGTAGTCAAGAGGTCTTCACAGGATCCGATGGCTCGTTGGATCCTGTTGTGGACTTCTTCATTGGTTACATGGTCAATGTATGAGATGCCAAGATCTTGTGGTAGCATCTCATTTCAAAGGTTTGAATTCTTCTAATGTAGATCTGATGTGAGTGTCCATGTTTCACAAGCATACAGAAAGATAGATATGACAATCAAGCGCATCAGCCTTATTTTGGAATCAAAAGCAATGTTGGTATCTTTCCATATTGGTCTCAATCTTGTTATTGTTGCTGTTGTCTGAGCAATCCTGCAAAGTAGTTCTGGTTTGGAGCCCTTGTCTGTGATAATTGATCCCAAGTACTTAAAGCTTGTGACTCTTTCCAGCTTCTGTCCACTGACCTTTATTTCTGCACTGATGCCACTGGTGTTGTTTGTCATCAGTTTGGTTTCTTCAGCGCTAATCTCCATGCCATATGCTGTGGAGGTTGTGTCAAGGTGCTCAACCAAGTCAGCCAGTCCTTTTTCATCTCCTGCTAAACTATCAATATCATCTGCGAAGCAAAGGTTTGTGATTGTTCTTCCTCCAATGCTGACAGTGCCCTTGTGGTCATGCAAGGCATCCTCCATGATCCTTTCCAGGAAAATGTTGAAGAGTGTGAGCAATAGTATACATCCCTGTCTGACTCCAACTGTTCGAAACCAATCTCCTCTGCTGCCATTGATGAGGACAGCACTGGTGGCTTTGTCACAGAGGTGCTCAACAACCTGCACCAGGTCTGAGCTGATGTTGTACTTCCTCATAGTTGCCCATAAGGCTGCATGACATACTCTATCAAAGGCCTTTTTGAAATCTATAAAGATGTAGTATAGATTCTGCTGATGCTGAAGGTATTTCTCGCAAAGGAGTCTGAGATTGAAGATTTGTTCTGTGGTGCTCCTTCCTGCTCAGAAACCTGCCTGCTCTTCAGCAATAATTTTCTCTGCTTGAGGCTTTTGTCTGTTGAGAATTATCTTCAGCATGACTGCTCAGGTGACTGATCAAACTGATGGTTCTTTAATTTTGGCACAACTGTAGGTTTCCTTTCTTGGGTTATCAAGGGTGCAAATTTACCACCTATCATTGCTTGGAAGGTTTCTGTGAGTTTTAGATCTTTCAATTTTTGAGGTCAAATCTGATTCTTGGTTGGTTAGGCTTTTTGATCATTTTCAGGTGGAGGCGAAACATTGTCATTAATAAATCATGGTCAATTTCAATATCTGCTCCTTGAAAACTTTGTGTTCTGGTGATATTCAGCCCTGTGTAGAATCTTTTTTTCACCAAGATGTAGTCAATCTGGTTGTGATGTTGTCCATCTGGACTGTGGCAGGTCCATCTTCTAGATGCTGTGTGAGGGCCGAATGTGCTGGCTAGCACAAGGTTGTAGTAGGCAGCAAACTCCAAGAGCCTGAGTCCTCTTTCATTTGTTTCTGCATTGCAGAAGGGTCCACAGGTGCTTTGCCAGTTTGTCTGTGAATCAACTCCCACCTTTGCATTCCAGTCTCCTTGTACAAAGAGGATGTCTTTCTTGGGTGAGTTATCTATGACATCTTGCAGTTGGTTATAAAAATTCTCCAGTTTGTTGTCATCATAGTCAGATGTGGGTGCATAGGCCTGCATGATTGTGATGTTGAAGGGAGTCACCCTCAGGCAGATGGTAATGAGCCTGCTTGAGACTGGGCAGCAACCCACAATGCTGTTCACAATGCCCTTGTGGACAAGAAATCCAATGCCATGACTGTTTGATTCCAAAACATCACAAAAATATTGTACAGCACTTTGTATTTCCAGAGAAGAAGAATTTAAATTAAATAATTTCAACCAAATCAAAATACTGAATAATAATAATAATAATAATAATAATAATAATAATAATAATAACCATAATTATAATAATAATAACAACAACAACAATGCTAATAATGCTAATAATAATAATAATAATAATAATAATAATAATAATAATAAAGAATATTGTAAACAAAATGTCCTTGGCTCAGACCAATATTATAATCCTAATATTTAACCTACACTCACAGAGAAATATAAACAATGTATTAGTTGTTTACAGAATTTAAAAAAATCAATGAATCAACATAGACCCTGATCTGCATAAAATTCACAAACCTTTACTGTATTTTACATTTAAGTGAATACATAGAAAATATTTTCTTTTTGAACATTTAAAACAGATACATTTCATCATGTGGTACAAAAACATTGATATTTTAACAAGTGGCAGACCCATGAGTTGAAATGTATTGTTTTGACAAGTGGCAGACCCATGAGTTGAAATGTATTGTTTTGACAAGTGGCAGACCCATGAGTTGAAATGTATTGTTTTGACAAGTGGCAAACCCATGAGTTGAAATGTATTGTTTTGACAAGTGGCAGACCCATGAGTTGAAATGCATTGTTTTGACAAGTGGCAGACCCATGAGTTGAAATGCATTGTTTTGACAAGTGGCAGACCCATGAGTTGAAATGTATTGTTTTAACAAGTGGCAGACCCATGAGTTGAAATGTATTGTTTTGACAAGTGGCAGACCCATGAGTTGAAATGTATTGTTTTGACAAGTGGCAGACCCATGAGTTGAAATGCATTGTTTTGACAAGTGGCAGACCCATGAGTTGAAATGCATTGTTTTGACAAGTGGCAGACCCATGAGTTGAAATGTATTGTTTTGACAAGTGGCAGACCCATGAGTTGAAATGTATTGTTTTGACAAGTGGCAGACCCATGAGTTGAAATGTATTGTTTTGACAAGTGACAGACCCATGAGTTGAAATGTATTGTTTTGACAAGTGGCAGACCCATGAGTTGAAATGTATTGTTTTGACAAGTGGCAGACCCATGAGTTGAAATGTATTGTTTTAACAAGTGGCAGACCCATGAGTTGAAATGTATTGTTTTGACAAGTGGCAGACCCATGAGTTGAAATGTATTGTTTTGGGGACAACAAGATGAACCATATATTGTATTTACACTGGAAAAGAACATTTTCTTTTTATTATACACCAAACTTGCTCCAGAATTGAAGCTTATAAGATTAAACTCACTCTGCAAGCACAACCCACACCGCTTTCCATAAATTCACCTCACTTTCATGTACTAATCATATAAATATCAGTGACTCAATTTAATTTTAGCATTGGGATGACTAATCATAAATATCAGTGACTTAAATGAATGGCAGCATTTGGATGACTAATCATATAAATATCAGTCACTTAAATGAATGGCAGCATTGGGATGACTAATCATATAAATATCAGTGACTTAAATTAAGTTTAGCATTGGGATGACTAATCATATAAATATCAGTGACTTAAATTAATTTTAGCATTG
>JAECUM010063843.1:0-15710 GCA_016617855.1 Megalonaias nervosa | reverse complement strand
GCACAGTTTGTCATTTTGTTGTAATTTTATTAATTCCTAACATACGCGATCCCTTGCTGGAACCAGTGCTCTTGAAAGAACTATTATCGGTTATATCCCTAGTTGTTTTGTTTTTTTTTTATCTGACGAAATAAAATGATGGCGAAATAAAACGCTTGCTTTCTGCAGTTTCAGATCAGATTCAGATTGATATCAAGGTTATTAGGACCATACAATTCATGAAATCTTAAATCAAGGAGAAAGTCGTTTTATTTATGAACGAATTATATTCGAGAACATTGCTACATGTTGTGTAGGATTTAAAATATCCAAAGTTTCTCGTTCTATTTGGTTCCAAGAAATGATTCGTCATTAAGTTATGCTGTAAAAATGGTACAGAATCGATGTTTTTCTTGGTTCTCATTTTATTGCAAAAAAATGCAGGATAAATGTGGAAAACTCCTGACAAACAGCAAATTTTCAAAACTTTCCATTTTATGTGTTTTGAACGTTCACACGATTACAAGTAACCTATTTGTATTGGAAATGCCAGTAAATACTTTGATGTTATCTAATTACAACAGGAAAAAAAAAAAAAAAAGATGAGAGATTCATACTGGCTAAGATCAAATCTCGTCTTGAATATAACATTTCGATATTATAGAAGAAGCAGAGTTAAAACATTCATAGAGATAACAATAGCAGAAAATGGATTTCTCTGAAAAGAAAAAAAAAGAAACGGTGTTTTTGTGGGTGTTTTTAACTGCGGGTCAGTGACATGTCATCGTTGAAGATAAGTACATCAGATAACTCTGTATTTGATTCGTGTGCAATGCGGATCTTTCACGAATGGAAACCAAAGATAATGAGTAAAAGGAAGTAATTACGTCAACAAACACATAACTTGTCCTTTGATGTTAAGCAGAGCAAATCCTTCGACACACGAGACAATTCTTATGATACTGCCTATTATTGACCCATGTTTAGGAATGCTAAGCGTGATAGGCCTACCAGTCTAAACGTAGCATTTAACCACCCCTTTTTGTCAGCTAGATTTTACAATAACGTTGTGATAAACACCAGAACTCTTTTGTCCAGCCTGCATTTTGATTTACTTAAGTAACACAGTTTTACCAGTGAGATTAAATTAAGGTGTAGATAGACATGCTGTACCTAAGCGGACTCGAAATGATAAAAAAAGAACTTCAGGAATTTAAAGACTTAATAATGTTAACTTAATTTTTGTCAGCAAGTTTTTGTTTTGTAATCGTGTCATTGTATACGTTTTATGCGTTATCTAATATTGTAAAGCGCTTAGAGCTTTTAGAGATTAGGCGTTTTACTAAGTCCACATTATTATTATTATTATTATTATTATTATTATTATTATTATTATTATTAATTTCCACACGTGTTGTCACTTCCCGTCTCAGTTATCTGATCGTCTCAAAATTGACTTCTGCAACATCTGATACACATCATTGCAGATGATCAGGCAAAGAATGCTTATGGATGCGACAAAACATAGCTGCTGTTAGAACTATTGTATTCCTTGAGCTACTTTTGTTGTATAAACTGACTTTCACAACAGGCGATACGTCTATTAAAGGAAATGTATGACGAGTGAAGAGAAAACATTGTATTGTCAAGAAGCCAAGACTGACCGTGCAAAATACAAATATTTCCTCGTATTGATTCAAGCTACTCAGAAAAAAAAGAAGATTTTCTGATTATTACTTTTCTTTCAAAGCAAAAACCATCGATTTGCATGTTTTTTTTAAATTCATTCTGAGCTGGTATAATTAACGACTGCATTGCTACATCAATAAAAAGAATTTGATTTTTTTTTTAATTTTAGGACAATGACGTTTTATACAAATTTAGCTACTACATGTTTGAAATAGTGTAATATGTAAAAGCAATGACTGTTTTCGTCTGAAACATAAGAGACTTATTTTCACTTAGACATTTATGATGTGCATTGTGTCAAATCAATGACTGTTTTCATATGAAACTGAAGAGATTTTTATTGTCAATGGAACATATATTTTGCGCATTGTGTCAAATCAATGACTGTTTTCATATGAAACTGAAAAGACTTTTATTGTCAATGAAACAAATTGTCTGCATTTTGTCAAATCAATGACTGTTTTCATATGAAACTGAAAAGACTTATTTTCAATTAGACATTTCTTGTAGGTATTTTGTCAAATCAATTACTGTTTTCATACGAAACTGAAAAGACTTATTTTCGTTGAGACATTTCTTGCGTGGATTTCTACAGTGAACGTTGTTGGGGTGGGGGTTTTGTAGAAACATCGCTCATCGCTCAAACGTGTAACGTCTTTAAAAGATTTTAATGGTTGTGAGTTGCCTATACTGATTTTAGTTCTATATTTTCGGTATTAGTAAATCATAATTTCAAAATTACTCACCTCCGAGCAAGGTCCCTGAGTCGTCATAATACAGTTCAACCAACTTTCCGAAGCGACTTGAGTTTGGATTCAAGGCAGTCGAGGCATTTCCGAAAAGTTCTAAGAGGGGATTTACCTATAATAATAATAATAATAATAATAATAATAATGGCATATTCCTCCTCTTTATGTCTAAAAAATATTCTCCAGTTATTTGATAAAATTAAGTTAAATCTCCAATGAAGTATTTTAACTTGTATTTAAACTCCAATGATGCGTGCCTAAGTTACAATATGTAATTGTTTCTTAAATAGTTTATATTTAGTTGTACATCTAAGTTGATCTAATTGTGTTGTTTTCTAAATAAAAATTTAATATGCATTTAAATAAGTTGAAACCTATACTGAAGACTGGATATATATATATATATATATATATATATATATATATATATATATATATATATATATATCTATATCTATCTATATCTATATCTATCTATATCTATCTATATCTATATATATATATATATATATATATATATATGTTATATGTTGCTATATGTTATGTATATATATATATATATATGCACCCAGTCCCATCTAATGCAGTTTATACAATATAGGGCAGAAATAACAACCTGAAAACATTGACCTTTGACCTTGTTTATAACTAATGTTATACACAACTTAATCTCAAGCAATATTAAACTAGTGTACCAAGGTGCATCCGTTTTCTTAACTTTCCTAAACAAGTGCACCAAGATGCACCAGTCTTTTTTCGACTGACATAAACAAGTGCAACAATTCATCAGTTTTTATCATCATGCATAAAAGATAAGAGTAATAAAAATGTGTGACGGAATTGCAAACTAACTAATGAACTCGAAAGAACGGGAGGCATTCACGATTGTATGTGTCCCGAAATTAAAAGAAAATAGTTTATAATAACTATATATTACTATTATGTTCGGAACGTTTTCAAATTAAGTGAAAATAGACGCATTCGCCACATATAATAGATGAATAAAGAACGAGTTTAGTGGAGTATTAATTACAAGACGGAGAAGAATGTCTGCACCTTTTGTAACCTGTCGGGGAGGTTTGGAATGACGCAGTTCCCCCTTCTTAAAAGATGCTGGAAGATGTATTTGGTGGATTCGGTTTTGCCGGCCCCAGATTCTCCGCTGACGATGATACATTGTGACTCTTTTTGAGTTATTATATTCAGATAAGCCTGGTTGGCGGTCCAGAACACATGTGGGGGCTGTTCATCCCGGTACTGTAGCTCGTACTTTTGATGATGCTGTTCAGTTAAAAAGCAGAATATAATCTCATCCATTTCATTGCCAAAATACTTGTAACTTTAGTCCTATTTTTCCACTTTTTCACACTATTACAGTCTCAGAAAGGTCTTTACATTTTCACCCCCTTGGAATAATTCACACAGGCATCTTCATGTAGTGAATGTTGCCCCACCAGACCCATCTCATGTTATGAACATTAATAAGGTATTTGTGGCATCATTGCTATTCCATTTCAACCTGAAACATCATTTGACAGAATCTCAGTACAAAATTTTCATCAGGCCGGGGACCTCGAGTGGCCGAGTGGTCTAAAACGCTCACCGTTACGAATCATTGCCATCTCACTTGTCTGCGTGGGTTCGAGTCTCGGGTTCAGCCAATGTGGGTATGTGACAAAGCTTGCCAGTAGCTTCTAGTGGGTAGGTGGTTCTTTCCGGGGTTTTCCCGGGTTTTTCCTCCACCATTTATACTGGCTGCCATGTATAGCCTATCGTGTGCTGAAAAATGGCGTTAAACCCTACAACAAAAAAAATTCATCACGACGTAGACGTAATGACAAAGAGTCAAAATGAAACATGGTAATAATTTATTGTACGAAAACCAACAATACATAATCATGCAACACAATTTATTTTTTTGTATTGCAAGATTAGACCAACCTACATGCAAACGTTTGAAGAGTTCTCCAGCTGACCCTACCATCTCTCCAGTCCGTCTTCTCCAACTCATCCTAGAATCACTCGAGCTAATCCATTTTGAATGATTTGGCGTTCAGCAAAGTTTCTACTAAATTGTAAGAAAACTGCGTGAATAGCTCCGCTGCTTATAGCTGCATTTCCGGCCAAAACCATTTTTTTTTTTTTTTTTTTTTTAAATAATACCAGTTATCAGCCTGCGGCAGACACGTGAAATCAATGCCTGGTTTGGCTGGTCCGAGCCCTCTCTAAGCTAATTTATTCTACAAGACTTTGTGCCCAACTGCACGCTGAGTAGAGTATGATCGACAGAATTTTTTTACAGGTTCACGGCTATTTAAAACAAGTCTTTGAGTTAACAATCATGTTTTGTTTCTTTCGTTTTTCAGAGGTTACCGCGATGCAGAATAACAGTGGCATTAATTACGCTTTGTTCGGTGAAGACTTTGGAAAACGAGATTCACTGCCCAGGTTATAATTATGTCCGATGCTAAGATGATAGTTTTTTAGTTTTTTTCAATGAGCCTGTTACACTTGCCTCATTTAGGGCATGTTTTACAATACAGGTGGGACATACATAATGAAATGTCTAATGCTAGTTCGCATATTGCATGTTGCTAGATATTTCGCGATAAAAAAGCAGGTAATTTAAACTTGCTTTCTGCTAAAGTGGGGCCCTAGAGTTTCGTATTTTGCATAGCGTTAGATTCTAAAAGAAAAAAATCCACAGGTTTTCCTCACTGATTATACTGGCCATTTAGAAAAGACCTTGTATATCGTAGGTATTGGTAAAAAAAAAACAAACTTAATTTCCTTTATTTCTGGTGTATGAGTGATTGGTCTATTATGGATTGCAGAGTAATGGGTGTATAATGGATTACAGAGTATATAGCCTGGCCCTACTTCCGATGTGCATCTAAAAAAAACTGCTTGCCCGTTTGCCCATTTTCACTTCCTGGAATTCCGAGGTAAATTGTGAAAAAGAACACCAACACCAACTTTTTTACATTTTATAATTCATTCATTTCACTTTCATAAACTGGTATCGCCTACTCTGGCAAAATTCGTTTTCCCTATTTTAATAACTGCTAAAGATAGTGTAGGCTAATTTAGGCTGAATTTTTACGCATGGGATCAGTCATTTTGGTTAGCTGTGTGCTAAGATCATGTACAATTTCCACAAGCACAATATCTAAATAATGTTCAGCTACAGTACATGAAAGTAAAATAGTGGTATTCCAACATTCTCTCCACTGTACATGTTTTAAATGCAAACAACTTAACCTTACACCTGTCACTCTCTCAGAAGCTCGTATTATCTGCACAAAAAGAAACGGAATGTGGCAAAAGTCAAAGATGTCGCAATTTTTATATAACAGAAGGCGATTCTGTGAAAATCGGTTCCGAAACGCGAATTTCAAAAAGTGACTCTAAACGATGAACATATAGATTAAAAAATCCGTCCTTTCAGTATTTACGACAAGGCGAAGATCGAAACAGTCTATTTTCATCTTCTGATTTAAGTTTCAAAGATTAAAAACATATATAAAGAAATGTCTCTCTTTCCACTTTCCATCTTTAAATTTTCACGAAAACACAGAAGATGAACTCGTTTTCCATCATTTTACATGCCATCTTACTGTCTTTGAAGATGAAAACATCAAAGATGGAAACATTATCCATCAATTCATATGCCTCTTTCAAAGATGGAATGAGAAATGTGTTAGACGGACCCAAGTATTTTATTGTCAGCATCTTGGTGCTGCCCTCTGCAGGAAGTCCGTACGTTTCGCGACTGAAATGTAATCAAGTCTAAGAACTGGACCTGAACGCAAAGATTCATATTGGCACAAACAACAAAGTCTATGACAAACCATCAGGAATGTTATATGCGTGTCCAATAGACAATATAACGAACGAGAGAGAGAGAGAGAGAGAGAGAGAGAGAGAGAGAGAGAGAGAGAGACTCACCGCATCCGTGTATATCGGTAATGGTTTACAGGGATTTATTGCTATCAGTAGGTCCTGAATGTACGTCTGGAAATAAAGGTTAAGAAATGAAATGATACGCTCTTGTCTGCAGCAGGTTATGTTCCAAATTACTCGTATGATTAAAATACAATATGATATTAATGATCATTAAGATAAAAGGAGAGCGAATATAGTAAGATACCATTCATAAATTTGTTTATCATTGATGATACTGTAGCAATTGTCAAAATTATCCGTGAATGTATTGCAAATCTTGAACTCCGCAAGTGACAACGGTCTTAAAAGAGATGTAACGATTATTTCTGAAATAAAGTATCGTTTGATTATTAGAATCACAGACATTTAATAATATTTTAGAAGTTGCCTGTTAAGCCAAACTGGGATTTATTTTATTTTATACAAAGCACATTTTGCAAGCATTGTTCAGGACAATAACAAACCCGTGCTTTATCGAGTTTATATATTGATACAGAGTCTATCGGGAACATTTCGGGAGAATGTCGTTTGACCTTTCGCTGTAAAAGAGATAATCATATCTGCTCATTACATAGCATGCAATACACAATCCTAATATTTTTTTTGTTTCGACACTTACTCCACATGAATTAGTGTCGACATTTATTTTCGTTTACTGAAATTTTCACACATAATGGTGGAAATATTTTGAAGTTGTACATAGTATATAATGGCAGTTAGCTAGATGAATGACATTAGGTCCAAAGGTCCGACATGATGCCTCCTCACATTTGTTACGCATTAGTATTCGT
Source organism: Megalonaias nervosa (assembly GCA_016617855.1). Taxonomy (NCBI): domain Eukaryota; kingdom Metazoa; phylum Mollusca; class Bivalvia; order Unionida; family Unionidae; genus Megalonaias; species Megalonaias nervosa. The sequence goes on along the minus strand of JAECUM010063843.1, from coordinate 8,557 downwards.
CGGCGGCCAATAACCGTTCCTACGGAATTAATAGAAGTACGGCTATACGTTAATTAAGCGGCTTAACTACTATTATTATATTCTTATGAAGCATATCTGTAAAATACCCAGAATTTCCATGCTCAAAGAGGTAAACGAAAAAACCGTTCTTTGCATTGCAATTGTTTCGTGGCTGCATGGTTTGGAGGGTGAGGGGCGCCAAAAGTTGTTTTTGTTCCTAGAAATCAACCAAGACAAATAATGGCATATGAGGGATTAAGTACGTATCACACGAGTGTACGTTTTACATACAAACAAAATTTATGCGTCGTTATTGACCTTCTCATGGCACAAGGGACAAGTCCTGTCCTCAACTTTCAAGTTTTGTATCTGCCAGATTCTAGTATAATAGTGAGTGCTTTTGCGGGTTAGGGTTCTTTCTTGTTTTTGACTTTAAAGTGGACATATAGGGCAAAGAATTTTATTACCTTTAACCAGTTATTAAGAAGTGTAATTAAATGGATTTCACACTTAATGTATTTAAAAGAAGGATGTTTCTGGTGAAAATATCTCATGTTTTACACGAATTAATTATATCCCAGAATTTAAGACAAGGACCCTGTGATACTATCTTGACGGATTGTAAGATACGAGAAACTGCAATATTGAATGATGTGGTATGTGGAACTAAAGAGATTGATGGCTTTGTAAACTAATCTGGTATTATCCATCGTGGAAAGGTAGTAGCAGAATTTTGGCAGGGCAGTGTAGACATTTAATGCGAGATGGTGTAGGTCTAGTTCAACCAAATGCTCATATATTACTACATTGATTAGATTTGTCAAGAATTCATATAGTAGTCTAGATTATTGTCTGTTTAATTACGCCAATGATTGAAAAGATTCGTAATTTTTTAAGCTGACAATATCACTTCTCCATATTTCATAACAATTTTTGTTGCACTTTTTATGGTGGATGCAGCAGTGTGTACGTACGTGTGTGAAAGTAAAATACAAAGCGACTTTTAATTTTAAATAAATTTTTAGCGAGTCTTGTATCTCAGGTTTACCGTTCCCACTTTCACACACACACACACACACACACACACACATACATACATACACGGTTTTAAAGAAAATGTTTAGTGAATTTTGCATTCCCATCCGTTCAGATTATAGCAACGTAAGTGATCATTGCATAGGTCATGCCATGAACTTTATCCATGTGCACGAATTACATGTTATGTCGTACCGAACAGCACAAACGACGATATTAGATTATATATACAAAATTTATGATGAACAATATCTGACAAAGGGATTGAAAACAAAGTAATTTATTACATAAATAGCACTATTAAGGAGATGGGCGTGGACTGAGAAGCGTGTTATGAATTTTAAATGAGTTTTAATGATGATGATGATGATGGCGATGATGGTGATGATGATGATGATCGTGATGATGATGATGATGATGATGATGATGATAAGGTAAGCTCCCTCCTCTATAGCAATAATAGTAAAGCATGAGGCCCAGGTGTTCTAATGGCTGACAGATACCTAAATGTCAAAGGTCGGTCAATAAATCTGGACCAGGGTGACATTCTGGGGCATTTAGAGGTTGTAATAATTCAGTAATGGCTGCCATACTGAACGGCGGGGCAGCATCACAATCTGACGAAGGGATTGCAAACAAAATACGTTATTAAATAAACAGCCCCAGTAAAAAGACAGGCGAGACTGACAATTTTAAAATTGAAAAGATTTCGTGCTTTGTGCCAGATTTGGGCAAATTCAGTTAAGTAGTTTTTGTAAAGTTTAGTTTTTGTTTTAAGTTTTAGTAATGCGGCAAATCTGATGGGAGGAAAACAATTCGTATAAACTGAAGAGAAAAAACTGTATCAGTATGCTGTTTGTAAATTTGGTCAAATCCTTTCAAGGAGTATTTGAGAAGTTGTTTGAAATGAATTTTTTTCCTAATATTAGTAATAGGTGTTCTATTTGATATTGGACGGACAATATCTTTTACAAATTTAGAACTTTAATGCCAGATGCTTTCTAACTGTTCTTACTTTACAACAGTCAAAAACTAAACTTGATCAATTTTTTTTCTCAAATGAAGATGATTCGCATCATTTTGTGATGTCAAGATGGATTATTTCCTTTTACCATACCTGCGTCTTTTACAAGGGGAGTAGCGGAAACTGAGTTGATCAAAGCATTGGACGTTTAATCAAAGTGGGTCATATACCAGTCAAGACCAGCCTGGGTCGTCTGCCTCCGAGTGTTATTGGGAAAGGTACTTCAATTCCATTTTATGATTGAGGCAAAAATGTGTTTAAAATGCCATTTAAGACCAATAAACAAACATTTATTACCAGTTAATTGTTAGGTATTATGATAAAAATGTCGAAGAATTGTAATAACGCGTGTTCAGCGGTGGAAAGTCTTATATTTGACAGCAACAATATGACTGACAACATTTCCAAGGTTTTCCGATTCAATTATGTGAATAATCAGCACACAATATGACTGCCGACATTTCCAAGGTTTTCCAATTCAATTATGTGAATATCAGCACACAATATGAGCAGGTTTTCTACTTCATTCATGCGAATATCAGCACACAATTTGACTGCCGACATTTCCAAGATTTTCCAAATCAATCATGTGAATATCAGCACACAATATGACTGCAGACATTTTCAAGGTTTTCCAATTCATTTATGTGAATATCAGCACACATTTCTGCATGCAGATGGTGACATTGATAAAGGAAATATGATACATGGAAATTTATTTGAAAATAAGCCGTCATCAAATTTCCTATTCCATACTCAGTATTGTTCACGTTCTCCATGCATTGTCAAATTTATGAACTATCATATCAAAATCACACAACGGGATTGAAAAGAATCTTAATATATTTATTGCACAAGAAGCTCAGACCGGTGTTTTAGATGTAATCCTAGTTTGAGATTATTTTTATTAATATTGTCAAACTCTGTCTAGTAGTTTTGGAGAAGTTTGAAAGTTGTTCGTTTTCTTTTCTAGGCATTTGCGGTAATATGTGATATAAGACCACATTCTGTAAAAGTGTACCATGTCTTCATGCCAGAGGCTTTCTCATGTTAATTTTACTGAACAACAGTCAGAAACCAAACTTACATGAATCTGTTTCAAATGTAACATAGTTCACGCCATTTTTAGGTGAAGAGATCGTTTCCTTGTTTTAAACACTTTCTTTTCTTTGCGCTATTCATTACTGGGTAGTGCCATCAACTTGTATGGTTAGATGTAAGGGTAAAGAAGTCAACGAGTTGTGATAACTCGTATCCTGCTGCGAAAAGTCTTGTGTTTGACCATAACAAAATGATTGCCAACGTTCCAGTACACTATACAATCATCTAGGGGAAATAATAAATGATATCGAATGTCAAGTTTATCTTAAAAGTGTCACAAAAAATGGAGAAATTCGAAATTTTATTTGCCCCGACTATATCCGGGAAATAGATGTTTTACTTCTGTTATGAAAATGTGCATCAGAAATTTGTCATCTCTGTATGCATGCGTGCAAGTGTGTATTGTGTGTGCGTGCTTGCAAGTGTATGCATGTATGTATGTACGTGTGTGTGTGTGTGTGTGTGTGTGTGTGTGTGTGTGTGTGTGTGTCTAATGATCTGTGCCAAATAAGACTCCATCCACATCAGCCGACGTTCAGTCATTGCCACCATTTTTTTTCTTGTATGTGTAGGCAAGAAGGAATGCAGAAAATTGCTATTTACTTTATTGCGACATTTTGGGGTAATCTACAAATAAAAAGTTGGAAAAGATTAAAAAATGGAAAAATGTATACATTTTCTTTCTAATCGCTGTGAATGTGAGCACACATTTGCGTACACAGACGTAGGAGACAGTGACACGGGAAACTAAAGACACATGGATACATACTTACATAGAATATGCCATCTTCAAATCTTTCATGCAAATTTTTCAATATTATATCTTGGTCCAAATCTGGTAAACTGCATAAATCGTCCATATTCATTGCTCTGGTTATCTTCTTTCAAATTTTAACAACTTTCCTCGGTTGGATCTGAAGTTAAAATAAATATCCATCACCGTCAAATCCCATATTGAATGTCATCTTACCAAGTATTACTTGCCGCTGTTTATTGAACCTCATTATTCAATCTCCCTAACAAGTCGAGTCACACCTCGTTTTACTCAGCGCGCATGCGCCTATTGAGCTGTATGAAAATCTTGTCATAGGTGCTTTAGAGCTCTACAAAAAATATCGAAATTCACGAGGTGTATCGAGAGACAGCGGCGATGGCGATGAATATATATTTACAGCTATTTGATGTACGCCCATATATAACAACTCGAAATTGATGCGGTTCCTGCATAATACAGGCGCATATCCTTAAATGCCGTTTAAAGGGAGCGTAAACTTAGAAAACGTACTGAAGGAAACGCTCCGGTTGTTTGGAGCCAATGTTTGAAGAGAGTGCGGCTGGTGGGGAAGTTAGGGTACAAACATCTCCGTCAAGGATCCTCCTCTACGTCCTTCAGCTTTGATTTAATTTATTTCCGTTAAATGTACGAATATTAGATTTTATCAAATGTATCGAATGAAAATAGCAGACTGCTTTGAAGACTTAGAAGTCCTACATTGTCACAGCAGACTTCGAGTAGGCATTTTCCATGTCTGTGGTTTCGGATAAACAAGCCGAGACTGTCCTCCAAGTTCCAAGAAATGTCTCCAATGATTGTCGAAATTACATAATGCATGTACCGTTATAAATAATAAGCATCAATTGAAGTATAAAGTGCGTAAAATAAAAACTAGTTCAAAAGTATATTTAATTCTACTTTGCAGGTGAGATAAAAATAGTTATTCTCTCATGGATGTATGTACAGGTACAGATAATGAAAAAAAAAAATGCACCTTAAGTGCACTTCACAAGCTCCACAGTCTTTCCTGGTATGTAGTATGATCGTATCTACCCGTATTGAACCTAACATTCATATAACCACCTCCATGTTTGCATAACAAATTCAGGCACAGTGGATTTTCTGTAAGGGTAAATATGATTCTCAACAAAAGTCCAGCCTTATTAATTTGTAAATTCTTAATATATCCAATTCATTAATATGGGCCTTCCATGTTTGTATTTCAATGTCAAGACACATTTTCTTGAAAAATGTAATACATATTAATTCATCTGCTACCTAATTACAATGTGAATTTACCTAGCAACCGTATAAAGACTTGAATACTCTTTATAACATGTGTACATTACATTTGAAGCCGTCAAATATAACTAGGTAGAATATTCTTTCATAGATAGTGTGCGCCCTGTGCCATTCTGTTTTTTGGACAAAATCCATAAATGTAGGCAAATACAGAACACAAATGATGGCTAAGTATGTAGGAGCGATAAACATTCTTCCATACCCTTGCAAATCCATGTGTGTGTGTGTGTGTGTTAGTATATATATATATATATATATATATATATATATATATATATATATATATATATATATATATATATTGCTACCTGAAGCAAGCTCTATACTAAAATGGGTAACAACCATTATAATATTATCTAATATATGCCCTCGTAGATAAATATGAGAGAGGAGGTTGTTAGAGACGAGGTGTGCAATTCTATAAATTGCATTTGCACACGAAGCCCTCGATTTCTAATCGGTATTCGTGTTTACCACGAGCTCTTCAAGTAATCTAGTTGTCATTTTAATGTTGAGAAATATTCCGCTTTAATGAGCTATTACAAAATTTTACGATTTGATCTGAGCGACGTTGAGATAAAATTTTGATATTTTCGTTTGATTAGACAGCTTTACGCTATCCGCAGATCATCGGTATTTTCTAGACTCCAATGTTGTATTAGTACAGTGTCATGCCAAAGCAAAGACGCTTGCAAACATTTTTTTTAGTATGTAGAATTGCTTTCACCAACAAAATCGTCGGTAACATGCATTTGAAAGAAAACTTCCAACTCTTAGTTCCCGCCATCTTTGGTACCAAACGATACCTTTTGATTAAACCTCTTTCTGGCTGGCTACTCAAAGGCGATGTAAATGCAAAAAGTACCGATTGGTCAAAAGATATTGAATTTTTCTAGGTCACGACCCCAGTTGAAGTTCAATAAAATGGCCCTTGTATAGACATTATTTGCTTTATAAATAGGTTACAAGTACATGCATTTGTGAAAAATACAGAATCAACTGAGACAATTAAAATACTTAAATGCTTATATAAATACATATTGGAGTGAAAATATTTCAACGAAACTTCAGTTTATGAAATACCGGCTATTACTTTATGTTTACTTAAATGCAAGTTTTTGTGTGATAACTGCTAACGATGAATACTATAGTGAAAATACAACGCACAATATATAGGCTATCGGTTGAAAAAACACAACAAAGGATGGTGATGATGATGAAAACGATGGTTACAATTATATTATAATGACGACATTGATGACTTGTCAGGCCCCTTATATAACTGCAAACGCATCCAAAATAGAACTCGTAGAATAATAGTGCAGAAACTTTAAAGCAATAACAATATTTATATAAATATTTCAGTTGAGTGCAGCAACAACTGAAAAAAGATATGTGACTCTCGGAAACTTTAAAAAATCTTTAACGTTGTTCACAATAATGAGCTAAGGTTTGAGCTTAAACAGGCGAGACAATGAACACCTATCATATTGGTGTACAATCTTTAGACTCACAGTAATTGTATCTCTTCACGTTGAACGCAGTCACCGATTGAGAAGATATTTTACTTTCAAAAATATTATCTAAAAAAAAAGCTCTTAGACCAGTAGTGATATTATAAGGTGTTCACTTGAATGTTATAACTGATGTAGAAAAGACGACTTTCAAAAAGTTATTGGATAAGTAATAGCTGTTTATCTCGACTTTTGGGGGTATTTTTAGGGTGGGTGGTGGGAAGGAGTGTCTGCGCAACTAGAATTCAACCCTTCGATCAATTGTTTCAATCTGCCGAGATTTAAAGTTAATTTAGCGAAGCTTGAACATGTCCAAATACTTGAGACAGGATAGCGAAATCGAATATCATCCCGGGCCATTCACAATTCTCAGGACTGTGAAAGAAGTATAGTATTTCGTATGGTTGCGTGATATGATATGGTTCATTCTTGTACTATTTTCCAACTATCTGTGCACGAGACGATTTTGTGTACGAGACTATACGCGTACCAAGTCGTTTTGTACTGGTTTCTATATTTCAATCAACGTTCTACCGGAATTAAAACACAAAGAATTATTATTTCAATGTAGATTTACGAGGAATCAGGTTTTAGATGTATGTATATGGCCATAATGTACGGAAATTGCGATTAAACAAGATTGTAACAATGTAATGACAATTTCAGGAGCCGAAATAATCAACTTGTAAATATAAACAGTGGTCTCATCGGGAGGTGTCCAGTGCTTACCACGCTTAATTCTGGGACAGCATCAGAAAATGAACAGTTTGGGAGAAAATAAACATCAGGGAATTCGGTTTTTACCACTCATCACAAGGGACCTTGTTCAGAATATCATTTTGTGTAAAAAGATGATGTTAAGGGTACTGTGTGTTGGTGTGTGATTTTGGATTTTTAACGGAGCTTTAACAATTCGAGTCATACCGATACGATCTCTGCAGTGTGGCAGTTTATAATGTCTAGCACTGGGGCATCATGTCGCAGACATGGTGCATCATGTCCCACCATTCACATTATCCTGACACCAGACCGGCTAGTAGTAACACTATCCTCTTAAAGCTGAGCGCCAAGCGAGGCAGCTGCTAGTACCATTTGTACAAGTTTTTGGTATGTTTCGGCTGGGCTTCGAACCCGCAACTGAGGCAGACGCTCTAATCATTGAGGCCACCGGAGCGGTATGTTCAGGGTACTAAAAGTACATACCTGATGTTTAACACAAACTCAAAACTGGCGCAGCGGGAGAGGGGTAAACCAGCGCATTTTTAAGAACAGCAATGTAGAATCCTTTAAAAAATGAAAGCACAGGGTCTTACAAGCACGGAAACACTAAATTAAATACGCGAATCACGATAAGCTGATTAGTCAAGGACCTCGCTTTTTTTCTCGTTACATAAGTCTCTCATCCTACTCTCCGGTAATGGAGGAACTTGAGTATCAGTTTTCATAACTTGTCACGATGACAAAGTAATTGTAAAGTTATCTGTGTATACCGACTGAATATTAAGTATGCCTTATTCAGATGCAAATGGTTGTAGAAGCGGATATTCTTTGTAAAAAATAGATTTATGATCAAATCATCCGAGGAAAGTTCACAGTCACCACCAATATAGAAGTTGAATTCTAAGCTAAGCTACAGTGTTCAGGATGTATAACAAGCCAACATAGATATGACATTTTATATTAATATCTTCTAATTGTGATAGCTAATGAAAGGGAGTGTAAAGTACTTTCTTCAAGTTCGCAAGTGCATGTATATATATATATATATATATATATATATATATATATATATATATATATATATAT
>JAECUM010063842.1:0-19169 GCA_016617855.1 Megalonaias nervosa | reverse complement strand
TATATATATATATATATATATATAAACATACATACATACATACATACATACATACATACATACATTCTTTCGAAATTCTTTGGGCAAAGACCGTAATCTTCTTCAGATAGAGCCACAGCCAGTTACAGCAGCCAATTATCTACAAGTGATGAGGCTAATCATTCAAAATCTGATCAAACGCACACTCCAGTATTTATGCAACATTTCAGATCAAAGAGTTCAGTTTACGTGTGGGCCTCATCTTTCTGCAACAGTCTACTTGAAACTATGATAATTTTGAAATTTCTGTTGTCGATTTGAAAATGCATTGATATAAATGTCACTTTTATCTACCAATGTTTAAATTTGCTGACATCTTATTTGGTAGCAGTCGGAATTGATAGGCTGTGTAAGGAGATAACCGAATGTAGATGACAAAATACTTCCGCTTCCTGTTTTGGCTAAATTACAGCATTTCACGTAATTCCCAGACTCGTAAGTAAATATACCTTAGATTTTGAATGAAACTTTCCATCTGTGCATCCTCGTCATTTCTAGAAAATGCACTTGATGTTTGTTGGACTATTGAAAGCTATCTTAGCCCTGTCTCCCTAGTTACACTAAAGGCGGGAACTTTACCGCTAACTATAAATGTATAGATATTTTCGGTAGAGTTGCAATACCACGGTAATGTGACAATTGGGGCTAGATTTATGGCATGTAATAAATATCAGAACTATTCTAACCGTATGACGTCATAAAGGGAGAAGGAGCCTTATGTGCGCGTTGCATAACGACGCAAGCCGACAAATGTACTCTATAGAGGAGAATTCTTTCTTTACGAGGCACCATTCAAGGATACAATTCAATTGTGCACCTATATGCAAATAGTTTCACTTTAACGGTATCATATACGTGTAGTATTTGCTAAAAAAATGTTTCGTAAAAGTAAACAGAAAAGAAAAAGTTATAAAACTCTCACCGTAACAGTGGCATAGCAAGAAGACACCCCTCACGCCACCACAAACTTAAATTATGTGGCAGACTCCCAATACAAAAGATGTTTGATGGGAAATTTGACCCTAAATCGGCTCCCCATTATTAAACACACACACACACACACACACACACACACACACACACACACACACCACGTCACGTTCTCTCAGTTGCAAGGATTTGTTGTGTGGTTGCTAGACCACTGCATTGCAACAATCTAAACTCGGACTATAAGAACCACAAAACTTTGATTGATTTAGAGTTAAAGAGGTCCAGGTGAAACTTGGCTCTAATGGGGAAAGAAAGCCATAGTATTTAGTTGGTTTCCACAAGGACAGAGAAATTCGTAATTTTGAAAGCTTCTGTTACTTTGAAAATAATGTTTTCATACATCATCCAAATGACGTCATGATTAATAAGAAAAACAATTTCACAGGATATAGGATTCTGTTCACACACGGTGATGTGACCTTGTTTGAATTGTTATCATTATGAGCGATTTATTTTTTGCCAGACACATTGTCAGTTCTAATAAATATTGTCTACAAAATATTCTTGTTGGATATTTATTTATTTAATCGCATTCTTTATCTTTAGGATCAAAGACTTTACGTTCTCCATTCAACCTGTCGAATAATCACTCTCACTCTGTCCATTTGGAGCGTCGGGCTCTAATTATAACACTGTTTTCTTTTTGTTTGTTTATTTTACAAGCAAAAATAGGAAAGGGATTGGTAAATATTTCTAACTAAATCTGCATTTGCACTCTAGACAAATGTTAACCCCGTATTTACACTCTATCCATAAAGTAAATAATGCATTTACACTCCAGCCAAAAATAATGACGTCTTTAGTATTCGCTTATTTACTAATACTTGATGACCGTAGTTAGCATATTATTGATCTGTTGTTTCCATGGGAATGCCAGTATGTAAATCGTGACGCAAAATTGGCGTTTCTTAGCTACAGGAAGGGTCACTTTTCTCGAGCCATTACCAATTCATAATAATTAAATGAAAGGTATCTTGACGACTAATTCACTGTAATGATTACTATACAAAAAGTTAAGGAAAGTGTGTGTTTGGCCTGCTGTAAAATTTTGGTATCAGACCTTATATAATTAGCCTGTAATTAACTTATCAGACATTATTCAAGTCATCAGAAACGAACATGATTTTATCACGATCGACTCGTGTCTAAAACATTAGGTTGCGATACCATAATTGCTGTAAATTGACTAAATCGACGGAGAGGGTGGCGTGTAAAAGGGAAGTAACATGAAAAAGGGGTGGGTGGGGAGATCGAGTGCTCTCTTGTTTTTCATTAGGAGTAAAAGAAAACTTGTTAGATTTAGATGAATATTGTAGTAGCAAACATCTCATGTACATTTTTGTACTTACTGGATGTAATGTACTTTTTTGTTCCAAAATAGTAAACGTTGCAAACAAAATAATTCATTACCAGGTTTAGTATCGTACTAGTGCTTTGACATAGCAATACACGAGTTTATTATCGTATTAGTGCTTTGACATAGCAATACACGAGTTTAGTGTCATATTAGTGCTTTGACATAGTAATAGACGATATTAGTATCGTATTAGTGCGTTGACATAGCAGTACACGAGTGTAGTATCGTATTAGTGCTTTGACATAGCAATACACAGGTTTAGTATCATATTAGTGAATTGAAATAGCAATAAACAGGTTTAGTATCGTATTAGTGCGTTGACATAACAATACACAGGTTTAGTATCGTATTAGTGCTTTGACATAGCAATACACGGGTTTAGTATCGTATTAGTTCGTTGACATAGCAATACACGAGTTTAGTATCGTATTAGTGCTTTGACATAGCAATACACAGGTTTTGTATCGTATTTGTGCGCTGACATAGCAATACACGTGGTTAGTATCGAATTAACATAGAAATTTCTAAGGTTGATAAGACAACTCTTCATACGATTCTGCCCTTTCTCTTACGGTTCTTCCCTTTCTCATTTTTTTAACAATTTTTACGAAGAAGACTGTTTATTCGTCAGTTTTTATTTTCACCCGAGTGATTGAAAATCACACTGAGATTTTACGGAGGGCATTAATTTCACGGCTTATCAAAGGATAACGGTATGTGTGATTGTGTTGTAACAAAAAAAAAACAACAAAAAAAAAAACAAAACACCCACCCACCCTCAGAAAACTAGCGATATTGCTACGAGTTGTACAGCTACGATTTAAAGTGTGCCTTTTGTACGAAATCATAATATACACTCCATCTACCAACCTTACTTGAGGTTCAGAACCTTTAACTTATCAGTCAACCACCACCCGCTTTATTTGCTAACCTCAGCTTGATTCCTATTTTGATGTTTTTGAATGTGGAAACTCACAGCGAACATTACTTTATACAGAATAGAACAAATCAAAAGTTTTCGGCAAAAAAATAATTTCCATGCCTGAATGAAATTTTCATTTATTGGAGTAGGTCACAAATTGCTTGAAAACCTTATCACATGTTAAAAACACGAAGACATGTGTAACATCAGAGTCTGTCAGTATTAGAGAAATTTAGCAGGTGCATATAGGGGCACAAAAATATAAGACAGTAGAGAAATTTTGGTACCTCAGAACCGTACACTGGGTAAAGTTCGAGCGGTTTAAGACTTTTGAAAGTTCAGGATGACTCGAGTTTTGTACTGTTTCATGAGGCCTGATCTGGCTTGGTAAGTCCCTTGCACAATATAACCTTTCGTGTGTTGATGTGCAAATGAAGATGAAACAAACAAACAAAAAGAAAAGAAAAATACATCTGCTGTTTCATCCACATGTAAGACTATTTGCACCCTAGAGTGAGTTGTGAGTTTTTATATTATCAGAATGACAGAGGCTTCTATTTTTATCCGTAGACGTGAAAAACCATGTTTTAAAAGATAATTTAAGACTTTTCCATATATTCTTGGTTTAGTTTTGTGCTGTACGCACTGCAACACTCGTATTTATTTGTTGGCCAGACATTTGGAGAAAAGTGTCTTGCCCAAGGATTCACCAAAGTAACCGATCTATGTTGGTCCAGTCGCAGAATTCGAACCCGTGCCATCTCGATCGCGAATCCGGCACACGTAGCCTCCACGGCTGCATGTAGAATTTTCTAATATAATGCATTCATTTTACGAATTCTTTGTAAAAAAAAAATATCTCCATCCAGCACAAAAATAAATATTTCTTTCCCAACCTAATGTTTGTTACTTTACAGGGTGAAAGGCATGGGATCGGAATCTAGGATGAAGTTTTTCCTAAAATATAAATCTTTTCCTCTAAGTTACAGGTCGCAGTTCCACACTGTACCAAACTGTTTTGATTTAGCGGCTGGGATTTATCAGATTTCACCTGCCACCGCTTCCGACATGTATATAGGCACTGTGTTTTGCAAACTGTTTATGTATTTAATTGAATCCCTATTAGTTAATGAGTGTCCCCAGCTCGGTTTGGTTAAGGGTTACTGGTAGGGGCAAATTTGTGCAATAAATCGCCCCTTGTTATATCCCTGCTGACTCTGTAACTCGCTTAATGACAAGTCTAATGCTTGCCACATTTGGCTGAAGCTTGACACCGGTCCTTTTTAAATGCAGCATAGAGAAAAACCGTTTCGCGCAAGTGGGAACAATTTTAGTTCGTGCTGTATACTCGTCACCCCCCTGCTTACACTAATCGAAGTAGAAATTGGGAAACAAGACTCATGAAATATCACTGCATTTTGCAATTGGCGTGTATCCTTACCGTTTTGTTGCAGATAATAGATACATTATTTTTTTAATCAAACATATTGCCTGCCATAATGACGAAATTAAAAAAATGTCTCAAAACTCCTATAATATCTAATATTCTGGGATTTTTTGTGTCTGAAAAAGTTATTATTATTATTATTATTATTATTATTATTATTATTATTATTATTTTAGAGTCATAATTTATGACTTCCAGTGAAATTAAAGTCTAAAGGCTGGAGTTTACTTTTAAAAAACTTTGAAAACGTAATTAATAGAAATAAGTGGAAAACTTGCACAATAATGAAAACATCAGGGAACAATAATGTTGTATAATTGTAGAATTTGAGATGATAATGTTCTTTTTTCAGTAAAAAAATATATTTCATTGGGGACACGTTAGCAGAATTATTCAAATAGATATTTACTGCGTTAACACTACTATTAATATTCTAAAATCTTTATATACACGAATGTGACCTAAATTCTAACACATTTAAAAAATTTTGTACAATATTTAGCTAACTTGTCAGCAACTCCATACAGAAAGAAATCAACAAATATGAGGTTCGATTGGTATACATTAGTTGATAATCCCCAGTCTCAAGTCATGTGTACCAGATGCTTCATACCCATTCATCCTCAACCGGTCGGTTTTAAAACTCGGCCATGAATGCACCCTGACAAGTCTCAGTTGGATTCATGCATACTCAAAACAAGTAAATGCTAAGCAGGAAAATGAATGCAAAGGGAAAACTAATATCCTATATGCAGTAGATAGAGTGAGGTTATACTATCATTTCAAAGGCAGTTTTGTTATCAACGTTTACGCGAGGTACATTTACTTCCAAGTATTTACATGTGCAACAATGCGCCTAGTGCATCGAAAAAGCTTTGATAATAGAAGAATTTACTTTGTAACACATGGTTGTGAATTTATATAAAGAGATTTCAAAAGACCTTTTTTTCTATCTTAGTGACATTTTGGTGAAGTTTCAAATTAAGTTACGCGCCATTAACTATGATTTAAAACTAATGCAGGTGCAGATTGTGAAATGAGTAAGACCTCAAACAGTGGAATAAAATTCTGGTAAGTGTATGAAATATTAGTCCAGTGATTCCCTTTACCTTCATTTGTGCATAAGAGACCCCCATATTTTTAATTTCACCCCACTTCTGATGCCAAGGTTTGTTTTTTACTCAGTCTGACTCCCAGTTTTGACACCAAGGGAATTTTTAATTCTCAACTTTGCACCCTTAGGGGAAACACTGAATACCCAAATAGTCAGAAGTAGGACATATACTGGCAAGTATTTTTCAACACGATCTACTTAGAAGAGATTCAGAACCAAATAATGAGTACAATTAAGTAATTTAAAAATAAAATAATTGGATCGTAAGACAGTAACTAAAAGAAGTAATGTCTTCTAAATGCCATCCGTTGTTGTATCTTACGTAAAATATCTATCTATCTATCTCTCTATCTATCTATCTATCCCTATAACATAGTTATTTAATACTAGGAATTTGATAATTTTCCCTACTCTATAGACTATCGTCACGGTCGATATCTTTGGTTAATTTCAGACCTGCACGTGCAAGCACTTACATCATTATCTTATCGTGTCACTGCGCACGCCTCATTTATGCCAAGCGCGTGAAGTACAAGGATAAATGGTCAGTCATCGCTCTAAGGCTTTTGCTCATCTAATAAATGAAATCTTCTGCAATTCTTGGATCTGGACGATTGAATTTATCAGTCCTTAACCTTGATCACGGAAGCAAGATGGGATCCTTATCTAACATTTCTGGGATAAACTGTTTGCATTTGCTCCGATAGTGACAGAATTTGTCATCCGACGTTGGGTGACATTGAAAGAAAGACTTGTGAAATTTTAATTTAGGGTTTGTGTCGCTGTCTTAACATGGAAATTCATCTATAACATTTTTGGTGGTATATGAGAGAGAGAGAGAGAGAGAGAGAGAGAGAGAGAGAGAGAGAGAGATGCACGATCGTGGGAAATCTATCTTGAGACGAATTGTATCTCTCTGCAATAATGTTCTGAATATGCGGTTGAAGGTCTGTGTGTCGGAAACATCATGTGTGAGGCATTCAGTGGATTTCGTAATGGAAAACATAATTAATCTTCGATGGCTAACTGGTTTTTATAACTTCGCTGATACAACATGACAATCATTACTTTGCACTTAAAAAATAAGTTTCAGGATTTATTTCAGATTGAGATTTGGAAATATATATGTGTGAGACAAATTTATATCTCAACAATGGCAACACAAGTTTTATTGCCGCTGGTGCGATTCATCCCTGTATAAACGCTTTTTTCATATATCTGCCCTTGTGTATAGTGTATTTTAGTTTTTTCCTAATTCATTTAGTCATATATATATATATATATATATATATATATATATATATATATATATATATATATATATATATATATATATATATATATATATATATATATATATTACAGTACTCAAAATATTTATGTAAACAATGAGACGGCGCAATAAAACAATGATTTTAACAAAGCAGCACAAATTCGGATTAAGATTTAGACCTATTTAAAACAGTTTCCACTTTGTGCAAATTTTCGTTGAATGAAATTACATTGTCTGGTTCTATACGATAGTCAGTTTCATTCAGACCTGTCACACTCTACGACAGAGGGGTTTTTTTCTTTTTTTTTTTTCTTTTCATTCTTTTATACGTTAGGGCAAACTCATTATTATATATAAATCAGACACTCTATGATTAACGATTTAAACTTTTATCGCACTCATAATTATGCGTGTAAACAATGGAGATCTCAGGGATAGATGGGCGTTGATTGTAAAGCAAACTTTAGTTACTTTGAATGCTGCCTCTGCTACCCAACTAATCTGCCGACTTGCCAAACCCATATAATTCACGCTTGAATGAAGAAATAAAATAAAAAGCAAACTTTTATTAGGTAAACTCACCAACATTAAAATCATTATTTTTGTTCTCTAATGATTCTACCCCCCCCCCTACCAATTTCTGGATCTGTCTCCGAGATGTAAAGAAAGAAATATTTCACGGGCGAAGTGGAACCCATTTGTATTTGTCTCTCGTGGCTTCGTCACTCATGTCAATACAATGTTTGTAGTTCACTCGTAAATTATTTTCATATATCTCCTACACGACGTGCGCGTCCTCGACGTATCGAGTAAGAAGCGGACGACTGACTAATAATTCTCTAAGCGAATATTGTAATCGAGAAGAAAATATATATAAATATGGACTAAGTGTTCAACAGAAACAGAAAAGGAAAGACATAGTAAGTAGGGTACACTTTGCTTTGGGCTTTTATTTGTTTATTTTAACGACGCGTTTAACCAGTGGCGAAGCTAGGATATTTGTATCTCTATGTGGGCCCCTATGCAAAGCTTACTGCCTTATCTATAATGTAAAAAAAATAAATAATAATAATGATACGTGGGCCCCGTATGCTTCGCATTTTCTTGCTGTATGATAGCTACGACCTTGCGTTTAACACATTACTTGCTATAGCATGAGCTAAGTGCCTTTCCCAGAGATATTCCGTGGCAGCGGGTCCGAACTGTCCTGGGGGAGTATCGAATACGCCAGCCTTGCATTGCGAGACAGAACAAACTAAGTTACCGCGGCTTCCAATGCGAAAAGAAAAAGATCATTACTGTCTGACTGATCGAGAAAGGCAATAGAAAGATATATTTTATGTATGTATGTATGTATGTATGTATGTATGTATGTATGTATGTATTTATGTATGTGCGTGCGTGTGTGTGTATTTTCACGCTGAATGTCATGTCAGCACAATATTGGCTATATGTGTCGATTAAAAGTAAAATTCTAAAGATGCAGTTTTCTAGACAGATCAGTTGACTAGAAAATGTGTGTGTGTGTGTGTGTGTGTGAGAGAGAGAGAGAGAGAGAGAGAGAGAGAGAGAGAGAGAGAGAGAGAGAGAGAGAGAGAGAGGGAGGAGGAGGAGGAGGAGGAGGGGGAGGAAATGAAATGGGTGAGATGTACTAGCTTCGTGCTGGTTGGAACAAAAGACCAATTTTGGGTACGGTCGTTGTTTTAATACGTTTTAATTCCAATATAAACATACTGATAAAAGAAATCCTCAGATATTAATTTATATACATCTTTCATACTTGCATGCAAAACACTTCCGCATTCACTATTGCTCGCATCTAAGGCACTAAATAAGTATGCAGATAATGTACAATTAAAATTACTTATGCATAAAAACTTACTCTTCTACAATATAAAGTTACAAGAATGGAAAGCTCCTTCTATACGAATTAATTTGATATTTATTTGTATTCAATATTCGTACCACTAGGTGGACTTTAAAAATATAGAACGGGTAAACGAGAAACATATGCTTCAGAAACTGAATTCCATTCTAAGAGCTGGGTCTTAAATCTTTCCCAACATAATGCTTAATCGAAAAGATGTCCTAAAATGGACTCACATTCTGTGTCGGATTGTCGTTATCTTAGAGTTTACGTAAGGCATATTAATCAGAATTTTTATGCCATATCCATTTGTATTGTCTTAAATTTACAAAAGGTCTGGTAAGAGAAACTCTTGCCCTCTGAAATATAACCAGGCTGATAATGACTGCCTTTAGCTGGCTCCTACTGTCAATGTATTAATAGAGCCATTCTGGTTGCTATGGTAACCCTGTGATGGCAGAACAGATTGATATTGAGAATCTCCCACGCTGACCGGAACTGCTTTGGGTGGGGTCAATGTCAAAAAGGACGGAGAATAGCTGGGATGGGACGGGGGACTGAGTTTCCGTTCAGGCTCAATTTTTATGCTAAGTCCACCCGACTGAGGAGTTAGTTGATGCAGTCTGGAATACGATTCGTCACTTGCACTGCTGTCATGTGACAGATTGCTATCCTTCAAACTGGGAGAAATGGAGGTCCTTTTATCTGCAATAATAATAATAATAATAATAATAATAATAATAATAATAATATCTATATTAAAAGGAAATAATACAATGGTAAAAAAACATAAAAAAGACAATAATTTGCTAATGACGGTCATACACAATGACGTCAGCATTACCCAACATGCGTTTGGAACAGTTATCATAATATCCAAGTCAAACATGTTAACATATTGTTAACCACCCACCCACCCCCATTCCATATGATGATAAGAACATCTGTGCAAATTTCGTAAGTTTCCCATTTTTTTTAAGATCGTTTTGCTAATATATTGCAATCTTACTTGAAACATATGCATCGTTTTTAAAAAACAAACAAATACACTTTGATGTTGAAACTATAGTGTTCAACTGAAAAGTTATTTTGATACCATTGTCACGATAATTATTACTTATTTTAAAATAATTATTCAATGATTTCGCTGGGGACCCCCCCCACCCCCGAGAAATATCACTTCTGTTCACAGCGTACAGTCTTGCTGACGATAGAATTTAAGTCACCATTATTTTAATCCAGGTGAAATATAAAACTAATAGAATAGCGCTCGATATGGTCCATACCCGTATTTTCGGACTTTATAGTACCACTGCCACTGTTTCCGTTGGTGTTGCTAGTGGAGGTGTTTACTGAGTCCTTGCTGTTGGTGTTCTTCGACAGATTTTTCGGCTTTCGTTTCCTCGTTTGAATACCGTCTTTCTTCATTGCAAGTGGACGATTGACCTTTTTGAACAAAACAATACAAACTCAATAAAATAAAATAAAAAAGATACGTTAGATGTAAGAGGAGTTAATTACCACGCCTCACCAGTTATAATTATCATTCATTTTTGCATTTTTGGTAATTCTTTCGTTCTTTTTTTCTCTAATAATTTATACATTCATGTACATTAACTACAAAGCTTCCTTTACACTGCACAGCACAAATATTAGTGTTGTAGGCTGGAATATATACAGACTGAAAACTTGCAATGGAAAGTCATTGCGAAAATACTGGTAAAATTCTTCTCAAACGCAAAATATGAGTGGGTGCGCGCGCGCGTGTGTGTGTGTGTGTGTGTATGTGTGTGAAGCTTAATAGTACATATGAACCAAGCGTAAATCATAAAATGATTTTTCTCCTTTAATCTTATGCTTTCCAAATACCAATTTAAATTTGTACACCTGGTCAGAGCATATTATCCCCAGTTTTGTGGAAAATTATCTAATCAATTACTTTTTGTTGCTGTTTCTAGATGATGTCTTCGATCATACTGTGTACATGTTTGCAACTTTATAGTCCTTTGTGAAGAGAAGAAGTACAATTGACGTTTAATACTCAATAGTGAAATGTTTTGGAACACGGGTACTACTTACTCCATGAAGTTTGTAATACAGTCCACAAGCATTGCAGACAGGTTCCCCTTCGCTATTTCTTCTCCAAAGAGTAGTAGTGGTAGTATGGCAGTTTGCGCATGCCAGTCCAACACGTCGGGAACCGGACTGAAATAGATAAACGGGTGAATATTATGAAAAACTGAATTAAAAAAAAAAAAAACAACTTAATTAAGTATATCATAAACTTTGCATGACAGATTCTAAACTTTTCAAGATAATAAATATAAAAAATAGAAGACTAATCTCTGTAGGTGTAGTTTACGTAAACAGTCCGGTCATAAGTTCCTGGATGAATTTCCAATATCGATGCTAGTCCATTCATCTTGCTTTTTGTTTCCTTTTTATTTCTTTAAAATTTATATCCCAAGCCAAAAAAGAACACAATAAATTTTGAAGTCATCCGAATTTTGTCTGACTTTGCATTAAAATACAGATTACGATAAACTATTGACTTTTCAGTTTCTTCTTCTGTAATATTAATCATAAACTTCAGATTTCTCGTGTAATCATTTGGTACTTGTTACATTTTGTGCGATATCTCCGATAACTGTCAAGAAAATAGATATCTAGAGAAAAAGAGCATGAAATTTATTTGTCCACTATTAAATGTTTAATCAAATTTTGCTGTGGATAAATATGACATGTGTAAGCAAAAAATGTGATTAGAAACTAATTATTAATTCAACACATAAATTTGATTTTCTCTAATGATTGCATATATGCAAGGGCTTAGTGTCTCGTAGTTTTGACTATCAAAGATTTAGAGACAATGTATATTAGTAAATATTTTTAAATAAAAATCGACTTCTTGTTTAAAAACCTAAAATAGACTGTATAAATTTTTGTATCAAAGAGCGATGCAATTATAGTTTTTCTTCGGGGTTCGAGTAATTATTTTTCTGAAAGGAGTATATAAACATTTCAACATGGACCCGGTTGCTGCGTCATTTCAATTATCATTACAGGATATATTTTTTATTCTCTACCGATATAAAATAGGTGAATGTAAATGGGGAAGTTAATGATTAGTTGGCAGCCTCGTGATATGTGTCCCTAAATGAGTCAAATGAATAGAAAAAAATAAAAAGACGTACTTTCATCCTGGCTGTGAAGCCATTGTTATTCATCCAAGGACTTAACGACTGCATGTAGGTTGACGATTGGTACAGGGACATCTCGTTTAACTCATTCTAAAAAGAATGAGAAAAAGAGGTCTATTTAGCATAAAAGATGCGACTTGCAATCAACTCTTTTTCAAAAAGGTAAATATGTTCATAAAAATATACAAATTTTATATCAAATGAAATAAAATATATTCAAAATATACATGCTTCTTGAACTCAACCTAACAACCGATTACCCGTTATAAAACAACAATACACTCAATGCTAGCAACCGATTACCCGCTATACATGAAATACACACTTCCTTGAAATATTACTCGTGTATTAACCATTTGTTATGACTTCATTAGATGTCTAATAACCATTTGCTACGACAACAATAATAGGTGTTTACTAAGCATTACACAAGAAAAGATACACACAAGAAAGGAGCAAACAAGTTTACAGTGCGAACGGAAACGTATAGAACGATTCATTAATACCAAAAGAAGATAAAAATGAAATGATTAGATAAACAGACGGACAGACAGACAGACAGATAGATTAACTTGTGCATTAAATAACCGTTGGGAAAATGTAGAAAAAAAAGCATAAATACATAAATGTGGTGGTATACCCGTAAACCTGAGGCGGTGAAGTAGAATGAATCGACGGGAAAGGAGAGGGATGAAAATTAGGAAGAGGATATATTACTCTTGTTTTGAATTCCATTTTCACTACATTTTGTTATTATAATTTTCTATTTTATCTACATCTTACCAGTCTCTTCTGTGGCTTTATCAAGGGACGTGTCAGCCCATTCATCTTGTGATACAGGCCACATGCATTGCATAAGTAATGACCAGTCCCGTCGCGCCGCCACAGCGGCGTGGAGATGGCGCCACAGTTCACGCATTCACGCCCTTCCATATCAGCAAAATATTCTTGGCCATCTGAAGAAAAAAAACACAAAAAAAAAAAAAAAAACCCCCCACAGGAATTGGAAATTCTTTACAGAAAGTACGAATCTTTTCAAGGTTGTAATGCAAATGATTCAATAGGACAAGGCATGACTAAACAGTGAAAGCAAATCAAATAATAGTTTTCAGGTATATAAAAATGAAAGTAACAAAGACATTCCCAACATCGGGACCATCAAAGATAACCATTTTCTTTTCTTCTCAAGAAATCTAGTCCGTGTGTACTCGCATTCCGTGTATGTGAGTTAATGGTTTAATTATTTTACTGAATTTTCTGACAATCCTTTCGATTATATTGCACATGTGTGTGAAGTATTCCAAAGGTATTTTTCTTTGCTTTATATAAGAATGCCAATATGTTATTCTAAGAAAGAAGTACGCGTACATTTGAAACTAGTATAGCTGGATTGCAGGAACGTGTAATAATAACGTGTTCCGATGATTTTAAATGTTGCTTTGTGTTATTGCCGACGATGTTCTTGATTTAATAATAATAATAATAATAATAATAATAATAATAATAATAATATCACATTAACATAATTACAGTTGTACCAATGCATAGGTTGTAACATGTCTGTACAATAGTTATTCTGTCCAATGTGTGGCTTTTCTAAGCAGATGATACAAACTGCATCTCTTGCATGAAAATTTAATAATGTATACCTTGTATGAGAATTTAGATACGTATCCCTTGCATGAGAATTGAGTAATGTATCTCTTGCATGAGATTTGAATAATGTATCCATTGCATTATAATTTTAATAATGTACCCCTCGCATAAGTATTCAATAATGCCTTGCATGAGAGTTGAATAATGTATCACTTGCATGAGATTTGAATAATGCATCCCTTGCATGATAATTTCATCTGCCATCATAGATACGTTTTAAGATAAGTGACCTTAAATTGATTCCCCATATCGCCTAAACAGAAGTACCAGAGATTATGAAAGTTTTATCTTTTAAACTATTTTCTTTTGAAAAAGCCATTTTCAACATTAATCTTCGATACTTATTAGCTAAATCTTTCTTGGCATATACATGCCGAATGTTTTTGTGGCGTTTTGAATGTTAAAATAATTTTTTATTTTAAAACTGTTATTCAGCATTCATTCGTATCCGATACTTTTAAAGTTGACATTTCGTGCAGCCTTATAACGTAATGTTTACACCAGCCATTACGCCTCAGTCATGTGAAAATGCTAACTAAATTATTAGAAGCAGAGCTAGTGAACCATCCAATGAAATATATCATTACAAGTGTCAGTCGAAACATCTAATGAAACATATCATTACAATTGTCGGTCAAACCATCCAATGAAATATATCATTACTATTGTCAGTCAAACCATCCAATGAAATATATCATTACAATGGCATTCACACCATCCAATGAAATATTTAATTGAAATTACTTTGTCAGTCAAATTATCACATTAATGAATGTACTGTTCATGTTCAACATGAAATCATGAATCTTCAGAAGTGGAATAATTAGCAAATAGTAAGCATATAAATATCACAAAAAGAATAAACATTATAAGAAAAGAATATTCAGCTCTAAGACATTTCTACATCTTGCATACATTCATCTTCAACGGGCCCAAAAAGAGAAGTAAGAACTACTTAATACTGTTACGAGGCACTAAAATTTTAAAAAGTTGAGAAAAATCATTTCCAAACCCCTTTTGTATACAGCTAGGCAATAAAACAAATTTCACTAATAATAACAATGACAATAGTTTCCAAATGTTATGTTTCAAGGAATATTCAGCCCTTTCCTGAAAAACGTTCTTTCTTCAGATGATAAGCATTTATCACAAAATAATAATAATAATAATAATAATAATAATAATAATAATAATAATAATAATAATAATAATAATAATAATAATAGATAGATAGATAGATAGATAGATAGATAGATAGATAGATAGATAGATAGATAGATAGATAGATAGATGCAAGCGCGTACCTGGTCCAATCCTGTGGAGACCTTGCTGGATGGCCATACTCCAAGGGGACAGATCGGCCCCCATATAGGATGAGTAGGGGCTAAGACCGCTGGATCGGGAAAGAGAAGCAGGATTGCTGAAGCTACCCTCACTCCGTGTTACATTGCTACCATTCGGAGAATTCTGAGGAGTCTCGAAAGTATATTTGGATGAAAGAGAGGCTGGGGAATTCCCATTAGCACTGTAGCTAGAAAAGTCTGACTGCATCGACCAAAACGATGATGCCTGGTTGGAGGTATTTCCTAAATACTGTACCGGGGGTAGCACTGTTCTAGATCCTGGCATGTACATAGAGCCAGCGTGCATGAGGTTGTTGGTACTGCCAGCATCCGTGTATGATGTCACGGGTGACGACATTGTCATGGTGGGCATCGACGCCTGATACATAGTTGAAGATGAAATATGTCCAAGATCCTGGGAAGGTTCTGAAGATTTGTTGATTAATTTGTACGAATCTTGATCCTCTTTGGGCAAATAGGGCCTATTTTCAGCACAGTGTAGCTTGTACTGCATACTAATCAAACGTCAGTGTCACTGAGTGTAATAAATCCAAATATCAATGTCCTTTCCGCAGGTGGAATACTATATCCTAGCAAAAGAATTATTATGGTCGTCCAGGAATTGTCAGTTTTATGGTCCAAATACCTTTCCAATTCTGAAAGAAACCATGTAATTCCAAATAAAATGTTTGGTAATGGGTTGTACTATTTTGCTTGTATTTCGTAAAGTCCCATGCCTAGGTGTTGATGACTAGCTGCATTCTAGGATTCAAATTATATGCCAAAGAAAAGTATGCACATTTATGGATTTCGGTAACTCAAGCCAGAGAAAGACAAAATTCTCAAGTAAATAGCAGAAACAATAGCACGTTCTCTGTGAAAGGTTCGGAGATTAGGGGGTGGAGGATTCAAGCCCTCAGATCAAGGTAAACTTCGTGCTTTATTGTCATTGAACTTAGTCGGCTACTTTTGTCGCTGGACTTATTCTTTACGCGTGATCGGCTTATTGTCCTGTAGTCATACTAATTCTGTAGGTAATTGGTGAGAATAACACCTACTGACCGACTTCTTAACAAATAAATAAACAAAGAATTATGCTTAGGTCTACAATCCAGCTTCTTATCATCAAATGAGAGAAGCCACCCTAATGCCGGTTTTAATCTCAGCCGTGTTTCCTGTTTAATTCATTATTCTTTTTCATTTATTTCAAAACTGTCTTTATCGAAATTCTAATCGTTTCTACAATTTGATTGATGTCCTCATAACATTCTTTTAATTATAAATTATATCGTTCGTTCGTTTGTTGACATTGACTCATTATTTCATTAATTCGATCATTCTTTCTCTCCATTTATTAATCATGAATTTACTACATCTATTCATTCATTTCCTTTGTTTCTTCTTTATTCTAAGAATGTCTTTATTTATATTTCTTTATATATTTGTCGTTGATGAAACATAATAAACAACATAAATACCTTGCGTATTTGAAAGCGCCCAAATTTGGTATTGACGTTAAAACATATATTTAATCAAATTTAAAATAATATCTCACATATACTTTTAAAAATGGGCGTCTGTTTAAATGTCTGTATGTGTAATATGGGCTTCTATTTCAATAAGCGTAATATGAGCGTATATTTCAATATGTGTAAAATGGGGGTCGGTTTCAATATTTGTATGTATAATATAGGCGTCTATTTCAGTATGTGTTATATGGGCGTATATTTCAATATGTGTAAAATGGGCGTCTGTTTCAATATTTCTACATGTAATATGGGCGTCTATTTTAATATGTGTATCTGTAATATGGGCGTCTGTTTCAATATTTATATATGTAATACGGGAGAAGCGTGTCATTTATTTAACACTCTCATTTGTAAATTCTGTGATTTAGATGTTATTTTGTAGTATTGCAGTTATTTAACAAACCATGACGAAAGTTTTAAAACTTTTTCACTTTTACCTTTGCATTTACACTTTCCTAAAATGACGCCTCGATGTAAAGGACATGTATTCCTAAAATGCCCTTTAATCTAATTGTGAGCAAAATTACGATATGATTGGTCTTCATACCAAACTTGGGCAAGTACATTACCTTTATATCAAACACACCTGTCTAACGCGGACAAAGTACTCTATCTTTATATTAAGTACAACTGTAGAACATGGACAAAACACAAATCCCTCATGTGAAGGAGACCTGTTTAACGTGGACAAATTACGCTATCTTAATATAAAAGACTTATATAACATGCACAAATGTACACCGTACCATATAACGTAACTCAAACTGATTTGATTACAAAGTAGGGACACCATCTAGGTACACTACTTAGCTGTATTTTTGGACATCGCTTGAACAGATAATCTTATATCCGATGATTGGGATTGAAAATGACATCATGTATTGTAATGAAAAATAAAATCTGAGACACATTTCTAAATCAAGAACACCAATCCATAACGACAACAGGTTAATGTCCCTCGAATGTCCTTTATACACGGGTGGACATTACGAACGATTTTGTATAGATATCTCCCATACATCGATAGACTTTGTAGCACAACGTGTTTGAATTCCTGTAACTGTACAGGTTGAAGACAGGTATTAAAACACCGTGACGCAATAAAATTGTCAATGTTTTGATTTTCATCTACTCCATGTATAACACGCTATAAATGCCAAGCGCCCTACCTTTCATTTTATTACCTTACATTGCAATATAAAACGCTGTTACTAGTTGATTACTCTTAATTCTAGTTTCTTGTGCGAATAAACTGAAATTATATCACGTGAATGATTATGAGCCTGACTTAATTGAAACTTCGTCGGAAGATTTATAGCGCCTGATCAGCATTTGGTTTTCTTCAATTTGTTATGTGAGAAAATTATATCTGTGTAAATTCAACAAGTCCCTCTCTCGCTTACTTTTTCTGCTACACTGCTTTATCTTACGACAACAACAAAAGCAATAATAACAACAGCAACAACTGCTACTAGTTATGATGATGATGATGATGATAGTAGTACTACTACTTATAATAATAATAATAATAATAATAATAATAATAATAATAATAATAATAATAATAATTATTGTTGTTGTTGTTGATGATGATGATGCTATTGTTGTTGTCATGATCATCTTTATCGTCATCTCCTCATTATGATCTACATCCTTCTCAGGCGAGAATCTAAAACAAATACGATTAATTTTTTATTGACAAATGTAGTTCTCATAAGGTCTTGATAACATTAGGGTATACTGGCATTTGATCTTATAGAAATTAGTCTTTTTAATTTCCACAAGTAGACCGTGTCAAAAAATTTACGTTTTTTGGGTTTTGTACGTTTACCAACCAGTTGTTAAAGTTCACAAACCAGAACGTTTCCAATATACGAGAAAACCAGATTGTAAAAAAATGTGAACATGAATATCGTTTGCATCGTTATATTGCTCAGAATGTTGGGCACGTATGTAATATATATGTCGGAAGAAAAAAAAAATAAAGAAAGAAAGTAAATGGAATGAGACGCATACTAAATCAAGAATATGTATTTTGTGTCCCTCAAACATTATTTCTTGGTGTGATGAATTACATCAAACTCTACTGTACATTCTCAGCTTCATTCAACACGTCGATCGTCATTTTCTTCATATTGAATGAACCGTATCTAATTAATTGGGCCATATACACAGTTTCTCAAGCTTCCAACCTGCTCAGATTATGGTTGCCACTGGAGACCTATCCATCACGTCTAATTAGCATTCGACTCTAGCTAGACTGGTATTGACATTCTTAATGAAAATTTAGGTGAACAGGTGGCCAGAGTAGGAAACCAGTGTAATCTCACAAGATGGCTTCTCCATGCCGCAGTTCTCGGTGCGGAACTATCGGATTTTGTATCTCTCTATAGATGCATGTTAAGATACGATGTACGAGACTACAATGGTCA
>JAECUM010063840.1:0-19830 GCA_016617855.1 Megalonaias nervosa | reverse complement strand
CGTAATCCAATAAATTCGGTTATAATTTTCATAGAAACGTCATCTTTAAACTTTCCTATTACTTTTTTTGCCATCGTAGTGATATCCGCTATTTGTTGGATAATCGCAAAGATCAAACAGATCCCGGTGTTCATAAAATTCTTTGTAAATATCATCAGATTTTATCTTGTAAAATAGCAATTCTGCATCAGGCCACTCAACCTTAACAAAATTGTAATGAAACTGGTATATTGGTCATTTCGATATCTCAAGTACTGCCATACCAACATAAACTGGTTTATTCAACTTTAAGTTTGTCATTATCTTATGTACAGCAACAAGATTTTCATTAAAAATTTCCATACGAACAAAATTGTCAGATGCTACAAGTTTATTACGACGTTCAGTGTTATTAACAATTTTTATATTGACTCTATTTCTTATGTTACCCATGGTTTTTCTGAAGACGCTATTGTTCATGAGCTTGAAGAAGTTTTTCGCAAATTCTGTTGTTGCAGCTGCTCTTCGTCTAGTATTAAAGTCGATATAATCTTTCATCCAACACGATTGATTAAACTGTAACACACGATGAACTTTTCTTCATACCAAACCATGATCAAGTGCCTGTTTCAGGTTTTTATAGTGCAAAATACATCTCTTTTTGTCATGAAAATTCGGTACTAGTTTTTGAGCAACTGATTTATCCCTAGTACTAGCATTAGATCAGTAATTACGTTGTTGCTCTGATAACAAACTGTAATCGATCAGCATTGACTCAGGACAAAATGGATAATCATTATGTGTGTCCTGTAGTTTCACCGGATAGTCGAGATCAACTTCAACAAAATAACCAATATTATCAGGTACAGTTTTATCCGTTTCTTTGAAACACTGCTCTGGACTTATCCAATGAAATCCGCCATACGACATCGGCTTAGACATTGCATATTCATAGAGGTTTTTGGTGTCCAAATAAACTATGAAAAACGACGGCAAGGACTTATCATAGTTACTCATGGACTTGTTGCTGGCGCTCGCATATTTGTTTGTTATGACGCTTATTCCTCTGATTCCACGTTCTTTGAAACAAAACATGTCCAGGTCTGTTAATAATTCTAATTTTATTTTACTGTGCTTGAGTAATGCATCCCAATATAATCCTGGTGCTGAGTAATATCATGCTGGGTCGAGTCCGTAGTTATCAGTGATTACATCTCTGAAATTTGCAAATATATCCGCGAGCAACAATACATCTGTGATCAGATACAAATCATGATAATCTCCAAATGTTTTACGGTCGAAATCATTCAAAATTTGCTGAGCGTAAGCATAGTCGTCATCGCTGATACTTTCAAGATGTAATCGAGAATAAAACGTTCCCAGTCAGGTAAACTTGTTCTATTAAACTATACCAGTCTTCAAGATATTGACATGGAAAGATGCCTTTTCTTGTAAGTAAATTTGCTTTGTCACCGAAATGATCAATCAAATTATCAAACTTTCCACCTCCTTTCAGGAGTTTGTCTAACGATGCCGCCATAAACTGGAGACTATCAACAAATCTCAACTTGCCGAGTGTCATAGACATATACTATTCAGTATTGTTTGGAATGTATTTTATTGTATCATTGTTATTGCTTTTTAGGCGGTTTATTATATCTTTGTTGCTGAATGCTTCTACGATATTATGAGTCAAAACCACGGAAATCTGGTGCGGTATATTTAAGATTGTATTTGTCATGAGCTGGACCGCGACACTTTCTTGTAATATGACAGTGACTTTTTACTCGATCTTGAGTCGTAAACGCCTGCTCGGAAATAGGGCATATTTTTGCCGAAGCAAATTCTGTTTTTTGTTTTATTGTAAGCGGTTTGAGTTTCGTTATCCTGTCGAGCAAAATCACGATGGCATCAACCTCGTTGATAAGGTTGTTCAACAACCACAGAGCAGGATTTTCTCCACGATAACGTTTAACAGGTTTTGATAAACCTTTATCAACAGCGCACACAATTGTGTATGCGAACCCACAGTGAACATGTTCTTGTACTTTCCTTGTTGAGACTTATCATGGTTATTTTCTGCTCCTTGCACAAGAAGTAGAATCGACTTGAAATCGTAGTATATTATAAACGGAACTTTCATCTTGTGTTTGTAATTCGTGAACTGCAATATATTTTCATCTTTACCTGGCATAGACATTCATTGTACGTTAGAACAATATTCTAGGTGACGATATCATACCAGCTGGGACTTACATCCGTGGAGACACTTGAAACAGAAATGTTTCTTTTCGTTGTGCTTGTTGTATTGGCGCAGTAATCCATTAAAAGTTTTGATCCACACATAATGCCCCTGAAACAACAACAGATTTATCTTTTTTTTGATTAGCTAGTTCAGATACTTTCCTCGGACAGATCGTTAGCGATCTATCATCTTCC
This sequence comes from Megalonaias nervosa, assembly GCA_016617855.1. NCBI lineage: Eukaryota > Metazoa > Mollusca > Bivalvia > Unionida > Unionidae > Megalonaias > Megalonaias nervosa. Next base: position 17,412 of record JAECUM010063840.1, on the reverse strand, counting down.
ACCCCCTGCACGTTAATACTACCAGGTAACACGCTGGCATTCTGCTTTTCTAACTTATTTATTTGCGCATCAGAAATTGGGAATTGTATTCCTCTGAAATTTAATGCGCCGACGTGTTTGATGTAATTGCTAACTCGATCGACGGGATCTGAAGCTGGAAACAACGCTGATAATAACGCCCATTGAAAGCATTTGCTATCGTTGTTCTTGACATCGAAAACATTTCTGAGATTTTAATTTTGGTTGGCAGATCCACATATGAGCTACATCGCAATGGATTATATTTCATAGTATGAAACAAAATTTCTGTTATTTGTTTGAATCTCCAACCCGATCCGGATGTTCTGTATTCATCAATGTTTTTCTGTATCTCCAGAGATATATCATCTGACAACGATAACAAATTTGTTCCAATCAAAACTCGGCGGGATAGCGATGTAATGTAAGCATCAGCAAGTTCTTCGAATTGCTGTTGAGATAATTGCGTCTGATCAGATTGCCGATCTAATGATGTACTCATCTTTGCAAAATTGCACAATAATTTTTAATCCTTGTGCGTTGCAAGCTCAGAGTCTAGGGTTGGTTAAAGTTGATGAGAAATTTGTTAGTACAAGTTGATTATCAAATCTCCAGGTATTATCAACTCCGGCAAATGCTGTTGCAATTTTTGGGGCTGATATTTTGCCACGAATAAACTTCGTTTTGCTATATCTGCAAGCTTCAACATCATATAATATTGTGTTTTATATTTCTCTAATAGTACGATACGAAATTGCCAATTAGAGATTTGAAAAACACAATAGTGTATGATGGCAAATTTATACCAACGGCTATTATCGTTAACGGTCTTGCAGAGTGCCAGGAAATGTGTTGGTGTCATCCAAAATATAATTCGTTCGCCGGCAATGAACTTGGTTTCGTTAAAATATCTTAAAGCGAAAAATGCGATTGGACTATTAACATTGGAAGGTTACGGGATAACAGTAAAATTGTAAGATGATAATGAATATACTAAAATGTTCTTTGGCGACTTTATCTGGAGATTGTTCAATTACGATATTCCTGCTGGAATGGAATGTTTATCATGTCCATGATCAAGTCACCGACAACAATATTTCCAATTTGCCCTTGAGAGATGAATTTAAACCACATCTGATTTATGATTTGTATGAGGCTAGCAGAGGAGGAGTTGTCAGGAACATTATAACAAAAACACTTGTTGGTTATGCTGGTAATATGCGATATTTTCAAGTGTCAGTACAAGGTATACAAACTAATCAAACTCTATATCTCCCACATCGTTTTATTTATGAAGTATTTCATGGGCCTCCTCTTGGTCTTGATCATATGAACGGAATAAAGACGGACAACCGATTCGGAAATCTTGACATTGTTACTTCTAAAGAAAATAATATGCACGGACGAGGACGATTCAATTTCAAAACTCCCACCAGATCTGTTATAGCAATTAACTCTACAACAGGAGAAGAAACATATTCCATTCAATCTCATCAGCAGCGAAATATTGTAATTTTCACTCACGATCAATCAAATTTGTTGCTGATGGAACCACAAAATCTGCATTCTCAAAAACGAGTGGTGATAGATATTCGATATTTACTTACCGTTTAGTATATAGGCAACATCTCTGTTGGTCAAACGGCAATTAACATATTTGTTTAAGGTTTCCCTGTCGTATTCTATCCAATTTTTTTTATTTTATTTCAACATGCAATCTACTTAGACGTTGTTAAGCAAAATAAGATTTTTGTTCTCCTTCTACTTCGAAGTGGGCCATCGCGTTAACATTTCCACGAAACATATTTATGTTAGCCTCTTCAACTTGATATGTGTTTACAACATTAGCTCGAGTAACAAACCGTTCCATGTTATTCAACTATTTCACAAAAATTAGTGTGCTTTGCACTCCATTGATTAAAGATATGTCTTTAGAATATCCTTAAGATTTTCTCTTGTCAAGCAACAATGAGCCCATTTCATGACAGTATCCCTGTCATATCTGACAAATATTTTTTTATCTTTCTCGAGTTCTGATGCCTCGAAATCTGTGAACAGTACCTCAAAAGCCTAGTAAGGATTATACCCAACAATACGATTTACGCACTTGAGATCTGTTTTTTGTTTTTTTTGTTTTTTGTTGCTCATAAAAACTTTAACTGCGTCAAACAGCAGGTTCTTATTTAAGATTTTAGTTCTGACAATACTCCTTATTTCGTTTGGCATTTATTACTCATATTAGATAAAAGTTTTATGTATAATGTTGCTAATAAAAAATTATGTTTAAACTAGTGTCTGATCTTCGAGCTGATCTAGATAAATATTGAAGATTATAATCAACTGAAAATAACACATAAATATGTAGAACATCACAGAACTACTTGCAGTTCAATGTTTGACCTTGAAACTTATCTATTTTCTGTACCTGATGATCAACTTTTCGATGAACCAGGTATTATACCTCAGCACGAACAAGTTTATGTCGCACCGCAATCACGATATAATGTCAAATATAATCTTGCCAGAAAGATATAAAAAATCGATTTTACTGTCACAGAGCATCAGATATTTTGGGAGATTCTCAAGCCGTTTATGCGCATTGGACAACTATAAGTTTATGGTCGTCAAAAAATATAAAATTTGATTTTCATTTTGTAAAGATTTTGAACCTTATGACAGGTTTAACAGCAGATCGAAGACAACATCTGATATCGTTGTGCAGACCCATCAAATGCAAGTCTGTTCTAGCGATCTAGTCAAAGATCTTTGATTTCAATGGTTGGTATCCAACTGTTAAAACTATCACCTTAACAGCGCCATTTGACCAAACTTCGTTTACCACGTTTTCTTAATCACTCGTTCGATAACAAATATTTCTTGTGCTGTTAGCTGAAGTACTTGCTCATAAAAACTTCCTATGACATCTTCATTTGCAAGATATTTTAGCTATGTTACCAGTAGTGATGTTAAAATCTTCTCGATGACAAACACTTCTTCAGACCAGTTCGGGGTAAAGCCTTTTTCAAATGTCTTTTTGGTTAATAAAATTCTGACACGATCACCAATGTTAAACTTGTGTTTGTGATATATGTTCTCGTTTGCAAGAACCGGTTTTTTTATAGCATCGTTCGGTGCCATACCTGTTGTACTGTGTTTAGTTTTATTGTAATATGTTATCATCGCTGGCAGATCATCAATAAATCTGTTGATGTTGTTTGCTGTAAAATATTTGTAGATCTTTTCTTTTATTGCACGATTTACGCGTTCGACAACAACACTCTTTCCTTCGTTACCGGTAGCACTGTTTTTAATATATTGTTTTGTTTCAGAAACTGTTCGAACGTTTTGTTAAAAAAAGAACTCTGATCCATGGTCGGTCCAGATTTTATTTGGTTTTCGCTCCGTCTTAACGATAATATCTTCTAACGCGTTTGTTATCGTCGATCCAGTTTTATCAGAAACAGGAACACTAAACGCGTATTTGCTAAATACATCAATAACGTTAAACAGGTATCTTTTGTTATCGTTATACTGTGCAATGTTTTGTATATCTGTGAGCTTTATCGCCTAGATATCATCGACTGCGTTTGCGACGACCTTTCGTCGGAGAAACTTTTTTGGGTTTGTGTAGCTCATGCGCTAGCGTCTCCATAGCAACCTTGCCAGGCATCCCAGTGTCAAGTTTATATTTTGCTCCAATGATACCCTGTACTAGTTTACTGTGAGATCGTTCTCACATATTATCCGGTTTCATATCTCGTAATTCGTCAAGCATGACCAGATCGCAACTTATTTTGTCGTCGACGTGATCACGGTAACACATATCATGACGCATCGCAATTGCATCAACGACGTTGTAAGGTTCTTGTCTCGGTAATGGATTATCTTTTGCATCGAGTTGCTGATCACGTGGATTCCATTGACCGCTATATTTATGTCCTGGCAATGTCCAACCTCCCTTTGGTTTCGGTAATTTGCCAATAATTGTATGTATATCCAATCCTGATCCGATGACAGCTCTTTGATTGCAACGCTGACAATAAGCAACTATCTTATTTTGTTCCAGGCGCAGATCTTTGTTCACATCTTCGCAATTACATTTCATTTATTTTCAGTCGCTGACAACAATAATTTTATCGTCGGATGTTATTGTCAGAGTGCTAGCATTCTGGGTTTGCTTTGCTCAACCACCAGTGATTGTATCACCAGATTTAACTTGTTTAAAAAACATACTCTTTCTTTTACCACAGACATCACAGAGACTTCTCAGCATTTTTCTGTTATTAGCGATTTTTTCTCTTGTTTCATTGATCTTAATGGTTTTGATTCTGCATTTGAGACAGTATGTTGTCATTTTTATGCTTGTTGTCAGACAAAATTAATGTTAAGATCGTTTACGATTCAAGTTCCGCTTTACAATCATTGCTGACACTAGGAAACGGGTCAAATTGCAAAATGAACTTTAAGAAATTGTTCTGTTTGGATCCGCTATCGGATCAAGATATTTGTGAGATAAACATAACGCAATAATAACCACAAGCTGAAGTTCCAACTAGCTGAAGCTGATTTGAGTTATAGTTTATTTTTATATATTTTTTTAGGATGTATTGTTCAATAACATCACTTGAGGAAGACCAAACGAGTCAAAATAATTTTTGTTGTAAAGTACTACCCAGTGAGTTCCCGGTCCGTATTGGAAATCTTGTATATCGATGACACAGCTTGTTAAGTTTCTGGTGATCTATTTGCTAACTCATCTTTTGAAGATACTCCGAGAAATCCGCTTATATCTTTAAATTGATCAGCAATTTAAAAATTGTTTAACTCGGACGATTTCATCTTCTGGTTCACGGTAGCATCAGTCCTCGCCCACGACTTCCACGAGTCCGTCATCGCATTGGGTATACCTGCATTCCGCGTCCTATCCCTAACATGTTTGGTAAGAAACTTCCTGCTATACCTGCTAGCAGCGGGCCTATAAACCCGTCCCTGACCACGTTGCGGTTCGTTCTTGTGGTTCTTCTTTTTTGTTCATTTTGTCATAGGAGTTTTTCGTGCTCTTGATGTCAGCATCGTTTATAATCATTTATCAGAAAAAATTAGAGTGCTTTGCACTCCATTGCAATCCATTTACAGCAACTGATTTATACCGTCTCTCAATACAGAATTTTTTGTTGATCCTGATACTGCACCTGACACTGCAGATAAGCCTAACATTACTAACACAGGCAGTATCTTTTTCAATATTGTTCTTGCTAAAGTAGCTATCGTTGTTCGGATTGATCCACCAAGGAACGCATTCGATGTGGCAAATGCTGTTTCTTTTACACTGACAGATCAAGTATAAAAGGTTTGCCTTTTAATATTTTGTTTGTTGTTGCGTTAGAAGTAATTTTGTTGGAACGCTGGAATGATTCTCATTCTGCATTTTAAAATCTATTTTTAGTGAAACAGCTTTTCGTTTAGCTATAGTTAATGCTAGTTTTGGTATTTGTCCTTGTGATAAATCAGTATCGTGCAAAATATATTTCATTATTAATTTTTTCAGATAATGTATTTTTTTATCACTAAACCTATACAGTCATCCTACCTCGTACAGCGTCAAGTGTAATGTATCTATCAAATGTTACAAGTGCATAAGCGTAATATTGTGAAACAACTGGAGGACCAGTAGCTCCTGGAACAGCTCCTAACGTCCACGTTACCTCAATATCAGCGGTTGATCCAATGCCTCGTTTGCTGTGCTTAGACAATCGAAATGAAATATTGGGTAAAGAGATCGAAACTCTTCGACAGATATCTGAGATCCAATATCAGCGTCCTGATACTTTTGCATCGCCTCATCAGGTACATATACGCACGAGATAAGCTTCTGGTGTTACTTTTTGTAAAGCTTCATTTGAACGATCGTTCAGGGTATTGCTTAGAATTGATTCTGACAAATATTAGCCTTAGGTCAGCGATATCAAAATCAGAATTGTTTTGTTCTTGACTGCCACATCTTTCCTGTTGTTGAAACACAACAAATATATGTCTCGGCAACTGTTCGTTAGGCGCTGTTGTTATTCTCCATGTGCTATCGGTTTTATTTGCCACAACAATTTGATAAACCTTATGCTGTTGGAAGTATATCTTTCTTTTGAAACAGATACTACAACTCGTGGCATCCATAATGCTAGTCGTGAAATCACAAATTGGTGATCAGCACCACCACACCGCAGCAGACAATCTTTCTGATCAGCTCTGTCAAGTATAAGCGTATGTTTGATACCACGAAATACTTTGTTATTGTCGGGGCAAAACCCAAATATTGTACTTATTGGAAGCATCATCGTGAGTTTTTTTGGACAGTTCTGCAAACGCTTTTCGTTTAGCATATTCCACGTTATAATTTGGTCGTCTAACATTATCGAGGGTACGTCTTATTGCCGCTGCAACAGTAGCTCCACCAGCCGCATCTACTGTAAGTGCTGCTACGGTATGATGTGCTGCTGCATTAGCACCAGCTTGTAATAAAATTAGTCCATTTTGTACTTCAGCATCAGCATCAGTCCTGGTTTTAAACTCGTTTATCCGGTTCCAGTATCTTTGAACCATAGCTCATTTGTTGCAATATTTTTCGAGTAATAATCGCTGAACGACACAATGTTAAGAATAGTCTTTGCTATCGGCAAGTGCATAGAACTATCTTCGATTGTTTGATTGGCGATCTGATATCTAGCGCTTTTAAATAAACTCCATGCGTTATTCACCAATGATATCAACACCAGCAGCAATTACTACTGGAGAATTAGCTATTGTCATTATACTTCCTTGTACTTCAAATACGGCTTTATGAGGAAGTAAAACCACATCTTCATCTCGAGTATTAAATGTTCTAATTCCCATCTTGTTAGGCTCATTAGAGTTCTCGTCAGGATATTCAATATACTCAAACTCCGTGCAGAGTCGTCTGTGGTTATCTCATCGGCAAGTTCAAGATCATTTTTATTGTAATCGTCAGACAAAATCGTGATTATTTTACAATCACCTAGAACATTGCAACATCAAGCCGTGTGCTAGCACTCTGAGCTTTAGCTTGTGTTATTAACTTTCTAATAATCTCTTCTCCGGACGGAGAAAACAATTTCTTTTTCGTTGTTATCATCGCACGTGCTGTTTCTGATGATGGAGCTATTTCAGAAATAATATGTTTTATGTCAAAACCACTTGGCGCTCCACCTGTAATTTTATCGGTGATCTTTTGTCCTACAGCTGTTCCTGCTACAGGTGCGGCTCCTGTTGCAAAAGCCTTTGGCGCGTCTAACGCGATTGGCGTTACTTTGTGAACTATCCCAGGTATATTTTCTATTAATTTTTTGAAAAGATATTTTAAATGAAAAACACCTACGATTTTGTTTTGATAAATGGTTCTTTGTTTCATCTTGTTATACAAATTGTCTGATAAAATTGACTTTGTTCAGCTACTGACGGGCAGATGAACATAGTAAGTAACACTTTCATTGTTATGGTTAATCTGAAGTTCTGATTGTCCGGTAAGTGTCATTGTGATAGATGATATTTGATTTTCGACACTAATAGGATAGTATATTATCTTTCTCCGATTGACTTGCATTGACGGAACCGGTGGAATGTCAGGGCTAAACGAATAGATAGTTTGTCCGTGGCCACCTCGTGCCCTGTATGACCCAGTTGCAATAGAACAGCTTATCAGGATTGTATTTACACCTGTGATATTGATGACTGACTGGCTGTCATATGATATTGTCGCAGATGGGTCAGATCCGTATTGTTTTTTTTATTGAATCCGAGCTATGATCCGATTGTGTATTGGCTGCTTAGATCGATAAACAATTTGGTTTGTAGCGTTATTCATGCTCGTAACGTGTTGTAGTTTGGAACGATCTCGACATTATTAGAAGATACACCACTACTGCCAGCGGTTATTAGATATTTTATAGTTTTATTGATATCTGTGACGTTGTAGGCGCCTTGTGGTATCATTAATGATTTCCACTCAATGACGCCATTGGTTTTGAACCCGAACGTAAAATCATCGTTGACGTTAGTTTTAACTTGCTATAGAGTGCCAGACAGTAGCAGATTCTAATTCGATCTCGTACTGATTTTGGGACCTACGATCAAGTTCGATAACAAGATTACAAAATACTGAAATCTTCGCGCTGTTCGATGTTGTCTGAGATGAGTCGAGTAGCAGTGTCATAGACATTTTTATTTGTTATTCGCAAACAAATATTCACGGTTTGCGTTAGCGAATAAAATCGCTGTGTAACACATAATACTGGTCCCTAGTTAAAGCTAAGTTTGATCTCAGATGATCAAGTATTTCAACTATTTCATTGTCAGTTTCTATGCTAGTGTTTCCAGCTTCCTTCCATGAGATTAGAGCATTAGTCGATCAATAATATCAGCTGCCGAGTTAAAGATCTTTAATCCATCACCTTCAATAGATTTAAATGAAACAACTGAGTCATACGATTCAATTATTCACCTTGTTTTTTTACTTCGAGGTAGACCTTTTTGAGATAAGCAACAGACGAGTATAAAATACTCTGTTTCCTTTTCTTGAATATGTTTTCATTTAAAACTGCAGCTAAAACTGTATCAAACGATTTTTATAGCGGTCTACCCCTTTTTGGTATATATTTTTCTATTGTTCGATAAATATAATTTGCCATGATACCTTTCATGCGAATTGCAGCAAGATTAACAACATTCTCATCAACTTTTTCATTTTGGGTGAAATTAATAAGTATTTCATCATCGCTGGTCAAATCATAAAAATTTTCTAATTCATCAGTGTAAGATTCAAGTTTTGATACAACATCATCATATTGATCTTCGCTCAATTTTAATCTTTTTGTCATGTCGATATTAATCTTACTTTTCTTTAGAAAATCTAAGTAGTCTTTGGGATAATCTGGTATACACTTGCTGGTAGTGTTTTCAATATGTCTTACCCTTATAATAAATTTTTCAGATCCCATAGTCATTACATCCAGGAACTTTCTTAAATTTTCTGCAAGTTCAATTTATTTCTTTGTGATAACCCTACTTTGTTTTAAACTATCATCATAAGTTCAGAAGCAGTTTTTGCAATAATATCAGCAGCAACCTTCTTTTGTCTTTCTTCAAGTAGTCCTCGCAAACGTTGTTCTTTTGGCTTTTCTAGATCGTCTGGTGATAATTTATCAACACCGAGTTGTTTGCCAAGTACAGATCCGGTGATAGGCTTAAAGTGTCTAGCCCTTTCATCTGCTGTTTGTTGTTGTCCAGCACGTTCTTGCTCAACTTTTTTCTTAAACGTAGCTCTTTTTGCCATATATGTCTTTAGAAGATTTATCCGCGCATTGTCCATTCTTTGTTTTTAGCACATTAGTTTCATACTTCTTTAGAGTTTAATAACTTGTCAATTCCACATCGAATCATCTGCTTGGTATCTCTGGCAAGTTTATTGAGTAAGAAAAACTGTGATTTCCATGAGCGGCCTCGTGATACAGCTCAACAAATTTGTCTCTGGAAACATCACCGCATTATTTTCGTGCTATATTTTGCACGTCAATGTTGTCAAGTCCGTTAATCAGTATAAAACAACCCGTATTTCTTCTGATAAAAAGAACGACTTTTTAAAAACCTAGGGCAAGATAAATTGCATTTCATCTTCGATTTCTTGACAATGAAAAGTAAGATTTGATCTTGTCCATTTCAGCATTGCTCAACGGGACGTCATCAAAAACGATACTCTTATGCTCGTCCGAGTCTAGCTCGGCAACAGGAACAAGATCTTCTGGTGCCCTTATGACAAATATATTTCCGCCAGCACCAAGTTCATTTTTTAGTTTTTAGTTGTACTTGTTCAACAATTCATATTTGTCCTGCTGAGGATTTATCGTATAAATATACACCCGATAGTAGTTGAATATGTCGTTGAGTAGCAAGTTCATTAGCAAGTTTGTTTTGACAGATCCAGTACGTCCAACTATCAGGTAATGACAATCCGGTAGCTCAAAATTGTGTTTATTTTTTTCAATCGTTCTGTGTCAAAGTTTACTACGCTCATCATATAACATGTGCACAAAATTTTATCGTCAGTAATTATAATAACATGAGTTACTACACAAACTTTAGTGCGTTATTAAGTGGTTCATTTGCTGAAACAACTGCAATAACAACAGATGTTGATCTAACAAATTATCTCCAGAAATCAGGTGACATAATGACCGGAAACCTAATCATGTCCGGAGAACAAGTGCTAGATCAAGAAACAACATATCCTCCTGTCAACGTGAACAACACACAAGCCATAAGATTTGCACAACTTAATGTTGTCAGTAGTAGTAAGTTGTCAATAACTGGTGGAAAAATGACCGGTAACTTAAGTATGTCAGGTCAGCGAGTGCTAAACATTGAGACAACATATCCACCTATCGACCCAGATAACTCACAAGAGGTAACTTTTGCCCAACTTAATGATGTCGGCAATAGTAAGTTGTCAACAACTGGTGGAAAGATGACTGGAAATATAAACATGAGTAAACAACAATTGTAAATCTTGAAACTGAATAAGCCCCAACTAACATAAATAACTCACAAACAGTAAGCTGTGCACAACTTAGCTCGTAGATAACAATAAATTGTCATTATTTAGTGGGACGATGGCTGGAAATATCGATATGGGTGGGAAATTAATAGTCAATACTCAAGTTGATAATACAACTTTGACCAATAACGATTCTGTAACAAATGTAAGGTTTGTCAAGAATAACTTTGTAATAAAATCAGGTGATACTAAGGTGGGAAATCTGGACAAGGGATTGAATAAGATAACAACTACGGCAATTCCATCAGCGGTATCAGATTTTAACAAATAAAAATTACCTCGATGACAACATAGCTAATATTGCATCACGACTAGCAAACTCCGGTGATACTATGGTGGTAAATCTGGAGATGGGATCGAATAGGATAACAACTACAGCAATTCCATCAGCGGTATCAGATTTAATAAATAAAAATTACGTTGACGATATGATAGCAACGGATATTGCATCACGAGTAGCAAAATCCTATGATACGATGGCAGGTATGTTAAGCATTGGTTCGAATAAAATAACAACAACTTATAATCCAGTTGCCTCATTTGATCTTACAAATAAATTCTATGTTGACGCTGAGATAAGTGCAGCATCGGCTGGTACAATTACTACCGCAGATGCCAATTATCTTAAAAATCCGGAGGTACGGTAGCAGATGCGATCGATATGGCTGCAAAAAAGATAACTTCCACGTATGTAGTAATTTCTACATCCGATCATACCAATAAACAGTAGGTTGATAGTGTTAGACAATCACAAGCGATTGGTGGTAGTGTAATACGAGGGAAAAATAGTGTTGGTCACATTCCACATCTTGTTGATCCTGTTAATAGTCATTGGGTTTTGTTGCAACAGCGTCAAGTTATTATTCGGAGAATAATCCAGGTTATGCATTTGCGTTTAACAGCCTTATATCTGGCTGGTTAGAGTGGATCACAGACGAAGAAATTCCTAACATTTGGATTAAAATACAGTGTCCAGTAGCAGTTGAGGTTTGGAAATTTCAATTACGAGGTCAAATAAATGCCAATACTGGATTTATGTATGACTGGCGATTAGAAGGATAGCTGCAGAGAGGGTGAACAGACCATTTACTCGAAATGACCGTTCTAGAAAATAAAGCTTCCTACAAAGGCTGAAAATACAAGGTCAATAACACCAAACCAAAACCTCTAACCGACCAAGATTTCTCTAATTGGGTTAGCTCATTTTGTTACTTTATTTTTGACGCTTGTGTTTTCATTTTTTATGCGTGTTGGTTTACCACCTAGACACTCACTGTTGGTCGTCACCCTCTCTGCTGCTGTAGAATCAACCAAACATTTATCGATACCTATACGATATCGCGACCGAGAATCATGTAAATGTATCGTGATAAATCAGTGTGGGGTAGCTTGTGCTTTTGAAAAGAAGGCTTTGAACTTAATCGTGTCCATATCCCCTGAACACCAAGTCTGGTGAATGTTTCGCAGAGTATGTGTATCGACTCCATTAAACACATTTAGGTGTTTGTGTATATCGCTGAGTAACATAAATCACGTCAGTATTTTTGTGTCTGCCTCGAGAAAATATCCGAGCTGGATTTGATTCTTTGTCCAGCATCACATCATCGTATACCACGGGATTATTAATAAATCCATCTCGGTCATCTACAGATGGGGCTTCATCAATATCGGTGATAAAATTTATAATATTACCATCTGCATCCACCAATTTTGCATTTTCATTAAAATATTTAAGCCCATCGTAGCATCGCTGATCGTCTACGGATGGTGCCACTAAATATAACTTATCCCACTTAAGCCATCTCATTTATTAGATTAAGCAACAGTTGCGTCTTACCACTTCAAAATGGGCCAAGTATAATTGTTCTGATAGAATTTGGTAGCGCTGGATGATGCTTGACTGGCTCTCGTTTTCGTGTCGCTTAGAAATCAATGATATCCATGTTGTACAAATATATAATAAATAATACGAATTTATATTGCGTTCGATGCAGAGCACCCACCCCCACATTGGATTAACAACAATAATAACAATAACTAAAAAGCGTGCACTTACACGCAAGTGTGTGAAATGTGGCACACAAAATACAAATTTATTTCGTCTCGTCTGACGGATGTCAGGGTTCGTCATATCCGTGCATCACTGGGAAAATTACCAGGAGCTCCATGGGCTAAATACCTAGGAGATAAACAAATTCCTGGATTTAATTACTGTGGTCCTGGAACTCGACCTCATATCCGACTTGACGAACGAGACTAACCAAGACCTGGAGAGTATCCAATAAATGCGATTGATCAAGTATGCCACGTTCATGACGTTGCGTGAAAAAATAAAGATATACAACAACGACATATTACAGATATGAAGTTGATTCACTCGTTAAATTCCACAAAATAAAAATCTCTCAGAGAAAAACTGGCTAGCTTCCTAGAAAAATCTGCGATGAAATGTAAACTAGTACTAGGGGCCGGTAATTAATCAACCGACTATTATTATTATAATGTAACGGTTTATTATAGCCCAAGAGGATATTGGTGGGGTAGAGCAGGGATTAGTAAACTTGCTGATGTAGCGAATGTCTCACGCTCTGTTGCTGCAGATTAGTTAGCACGGCAGGCAATATGACAAATTTATCTAACACCACCTAAAAATATTCAGTACGCACATTTTGATGTCAGCACACCCAATGAAGTTCATCAGGTAGATATTTTGTTTTTACCACATGATACTATTAAAACTGGAAGACGTCAATCGCGCACATATAAATACGCGTTAACTGTCGTTGACGTTGCAAGTAGATATAAGGAAGCAGAACCACTATCAACTAAAGCAGCAGCTGTAGTTGCATCTGCTTTCGAACGAATTTATCATTATTTATGATGAACACAACTATTACAGGTTGATCCTGGCAAAGAATTTCTTTGTGCAGTATCATCTCTGATGAAAAAAACATAACGTTAAAATCAGACGAGGACACACCGCAATTCATCGCGATCATGCAATCGTTGAGCTATTTAATCGAACGCATGCTGAGCGGTTATTCGGATATCATTATGCAAATATCTCTGAATAAAGTTCAGAAAGACAAGAGAGCTTGTAAATGGGTTGCAAGATTACCAAGTATGATAGCTGCGTTAAATAATGAAATTACTCATGCAACTTCTATGAAACTTACCACTGCAATCACAAAGAAATATATACCAATACAACGACATGACTCCATGTCAAAACAAACAGTACTAGGTAATGTGACTGTAAGATATTTATATGATCCTGGTGAACTTGAAGGGGGTAAAAAGGAGGAACAAATCCTATTTGGAGTGTGACCACACATAAAATTTCCAGCGTGGTAAGATCCACGGGTAGACATGCAATCTACAGACTAGATTCAAAAGCTCCTCAACGTGGGTTTGTACGTGAACAATAACAAGCAATTCCTGAAGACACACAATTACCACCGCGTTAACTTTTGTAAACTGGCTCCTCGACGTCGATTACATTCAAGACAGGTCAGCATCACATTTTCGCCTGTGTGACCAAGACTACTATTAATTCTATCCATGGTGAATTGTTTTGAATTATTATTCGAATACTTCCACAACATTACTGTTACAGCTCACATAATGATTATTCTGTCGTTGTTGCAGTGTCATAATAAATTCAGCATCGAGATCAATGTCACGCTTATTTTTGTCATTTTGCTTATAACTAACTAATTGTTTTATGATAACTTCGTTATTAACTATATCATCGCCATCGCTATTATTTTCTGTGAAGTCTATGATAACCCTCCGTAGCTGAGATATTCTTCTGACTCGAGACACTGCGAGATAAACTAAATTTGACCATTCAATACGATGATCAACAATCCAAATATTTGTATTAGAAATAGTTAATCCTTGTGACGAATGAATCGTTATAGCGTATCCTAGTGTCCATGGAGTTTTGTCTATCGTTAACGCGCTCTTAACAGCACTGATAGTAACTAAAACAATATCATTTAGTACAATAATTTTTTTATCACCACACCTGGAGTCTCAACTTCAATACTCTGTCGTCGAGTATCTACTGGGCGATCACACAATGGTACAGGTAGATTTGAAATTTTTTCTGTATGTAACAGAAATAATTGTTTTTGAAGCGTATCACGAACTATCTTTCTACTTGCAACTATCAAATCAGCAGGCCTCCATAAATTCCAAAAATCATTCATAGGAGTTTCTGGAATTACTTCACGCATTATCTCACATTAAATCTTATCTCGCTGCAGTCTGATTAACGTTTTAAATTCTTTCAGTGGTTCATCAATAGCCCTATGATCATCAGTTATTTTTTTCGTAATACTCTACAAATGTTTTTAACCATTCATGCGGAGAGGAGCCATCAAGAGGCGGCGGTTGACCATGATCACCACACATTATCACAGCAGTATTTTTCGTCAATAACTAATCAAGAAATATTTTAAATACTTCCAACGATGCCATACAAATTTCATCCCAGATAATAATTTTAGGAATGTATTTTTCACCCATTCGCTCAGGAGTCTATGCGTCTCCGCACCATCTAAAGAAACTATGATAAGTTTGAGATTTTAGTCCACGTTCGTTCATGTCTCTGGCGAGTCTGTGTGTGGGTGTCAATACAACCATACCTGAACTGTTGTTCAGGAATAATTCAATCCCACGCGTTGTTGTACCAGATCGTCCACACCCATAAAGATAAACGGATTTCTGTCTGGACACAGGATCATATACCGATGGTGCTGTTGATTTTGACATTTGAATATTCTTGTAATATGCCCCCTTAATTTCAACGTCGGCAGATTCAGAATAACTAAGTATATTTTCTCGTTTTATTCTCCATTCGCCTCATGAAGCATCAGCCCAGATATGCTAACATCGATGATCTTAAATGAGGAAACTGCGGTGACTCACCATCAGTAGAGCTCACAATTGTAACTAGTTTAGTTCCGTCTGATAAATAAGCATTACTTAGACTTATAAATGTGCTTTTCTCAGTTGTATCAGGAATTATAAATTCGAGTTCGGCATCGTCCATAATTAATCTTGTACAATGTCGTTTATGATCACATGAACTACCCTGAGTAAACTTACCGATTATTTTTCTGCCGAGATCCTTTGCAAGTTTATTTTCATATTCAGTTTCATCGGGATTATCGGTAATTATTTCATTGGGTTTTGGTAACCAGATTTATTTTTGTGAATGATACGATATTATGGCTTCACTTACAACCAACGATATTAATATTGTTTTTATCAAGCATATATCGCAATAGTACTATTGGAGCCAAATATTTTTCTGAGAAATGAGGGCCAAACCAAGAATAAGTAATTGGATGGAAATTTTCCGTAAACGAAAACGTCTCTATACAGGCGAATCCTATCAAATCAAAATCTGGCAGGGATGCATTTATCGCAACTATGGTCATCTCTTGTGTTGGATGTCCAAATCTCTTAAAGTATTCAGAACACTATCCATATCCAAGAAAACTTCCAGGATAACATGCAACCATGTCATCTGAGATAACATCCTTACAATCGTATTTAGTATTCCACAATCCGCCGTGTCCGTATTCTGCGCAACTGAGTTGTATTTCTTCAAGAAATTCCAATCTTGTCGGTGACCATGAATTTTTCTCCTTGGCAAAGTGAGCAGCAACTGACGGAACGGTAAAACAATTACTGAGTGATTGTTCAGCATCATCGGTATATTTCAAAGCAAGATTTTTCATTTCCTCGTGGAGAGATTATGCACGATAAATGTCTCCATTAGGCCGTACAAACTGATCGTAATTCACAGATTCTGAACTTTGAAATTACCACACGGACACAGGGTCACTCTTACTGATATATTTTGCTAAAATCATATATATTATCCTTATAGAATTTAACTGTTTTATCTCGTGGGAATATTGTTACGGCCGATGTCCATGCATGTGCATTATGATCAATAATCTCTATCGGAACTCCCCTTGATTCATATTTCGACTTATACAAAATCTCTCCGGTTAGTGTTTTCACCGTAATCGGAAATTTTAATTTCTTTCCCAGCACAGCAATGTCGCTGATAGACGCTCCGGTATCTTTAACTGTTTTGCCCACTCATTTATTTTTTTACGTCGTAAACCCGTTAAACCATTTGCACATATCGCGTTTGGGAAGTGTTCTGTAACTCGCTCAGCTACACAATTTAGCCTTGACAGTTTCATCGGTTTAAGACCATCAACGCTAGGTTTATCATTTAGCGGATATATCGCATAAACAACTGCAGTCACAGGATAATCTCGTTCTTTACATGGTTTGTCAATACCAGTCAACTCTCCTGGTTTGGAACTTTTATTTAATGTGACAATATTTCCAGTGTGAAGTCGGACAGGCTCACGTTTGTCACGAATAATTCAAGTGTCGTCGTCTGTCTCTACAATAAACTTTATTCAAAAAAAGTATCTTTGATTATCGAGATAATCAATAATCTTTGCTGCTCTAACGTCATTTTTTCTAGTATCGATAATTGCAATAATTCTGAATGTTGACCACACATGAGCCGCGCCGTCGTCGAGAAATTCCTTCTTGGCTTTACGGATACGATCGGTTATATCCCTATTCGTTAAAGCCAGATCCTGCATCGGAAAACTAAATTTAGGTTTCGACATTTTGCCAAGATCGAATCTAGCTTTAGAGGGCTTAATTGCAGATAATCTTTCAAACTCCCCCATATTATAATTAAGGCAAATATATACTTAAATTGAAGT
>JAECUM010063839.1:0-23482 GCA_016617855.1 Megalonaias nervosa | reverse complement strand
CTCATTCCTAATCTGCAGTAACTGTATCTCAGTTGGTATAGACTAAGGCTTGGGGTCATCGTAGGGGACAAGTGATATGGATAACTGTCTGAGGTGCCAACCCGGGTATAGGGTTGGACAGGAGAAGTCATTTCATAGAGTGTTCAGTATTTTGTATGAGACTGGTGGCACTGTAGGTGATACTTGAACGGGGTGCCATGTCATCCAGTGCAAACTTGTAACATCCCTGGTTGGGCTCATATTCAAAAGGGTAATGGGATATACCCACCATGAACAGCCGCATTTTAATGACTGTGTGTTCTTGGCTCCCATTCCTTCAGCACGATAAAGCCAATGTTTTGAAAGTGCAGTTAAAACCCAACCAACCAACTCAGTCGCACCTGAACAATCCCTTCTTAATGCAATGATTAAAAATAATCAGTCCTTGACACAATGGTTAAAAAATCTGACCTCAACACAGATGGTACAAAAATAATTTAATTTATAATAAACACAATGTTTAAAACTTAATCTCTGCTTATTAGTGATTGTTGTTGGTGTTGTTGTTGTTGTAGGGTTTAACGCCATTTTTCAGCACAAGATAGGCTATACATGGCGGCCAGTATAACTGGTGGAGGGACCGCTCCGGTGGCCTAGTGGTTAGAGCGTCCGCCTCGGATGCGGGAGGTCGTGGGTTCGATCCCCGGTCGAGTCATACCAAAGACGTACAAAAATGGTACTAACAGCTGCCTCGCTTGGCGCTCAGCATTAAGAGGTTAGTGTTAGGACTGGTCAGCCTGGTGCCAGGATAATGTGACTGGGTGGGATATCATGCTACATGTCTGAGGCATGATGCCCCAGTGCTAGACATCACTATAAACTGCCACACTGCAGACATCGTAGCGATATGACTGAAATATTGTTAAAGCTACGTTAAAAATCCAAATCACATCACATCACACATCACATAACTGGTGGAGGAAGAACCACCGACCCACGAGAAACTAAAGGCAAGATTTCTCATGTACCAACATTAGCCGAGCCTGAGACTTGAACCCACGCAGACAACGGTGAGATGACAGTGATCCATAATGGTGAGTGTTTTAGACCACTCAGCCAATCGGGGCCCCTATTCAGTGATTCAAGTATAACCTAAGCCATCTTGAGCATAAATGTCTTTAATAATGCAGATATCCAAGGTGTTTGTTTTGATTTTCATAACTTAAGTAAATGCCTGACATTGCCAAATAATAATTCATCATTTGTAATGACTGACATTAACTTACATGTTCTTAATGCAAAACATTATATTTAACATAATGGAAATACCATGACACTGGTCAAAATATTTAACATAATGTAAGTACCTTGACAAAGGCCAGCATATTTAACATAATGGAAGTACCATGACACAGGTCAGCATAGTTTCTTATATTTTTTTCTTAAATTCACCAAGAATGTTCTGATTAGTCATCTGGTTCTGAAAATGAACAAGGTAACACAGTTAACAAATTGCCTGAATATTATTATGTAACAGCACGTTTTGTGAGAAAACGACATGTTAGTCAGAAATCCAAGCTAACAGTAGACCTTATCATAATATGTCATAAAATGAATAAAACTGAGAAATAATAGTAGATATACAAGGTTACCATCTAGGATTTTCTACTGAATATTGACAATGAAAACAGGCATGCCTTCCTAATTGCTTGAAGCAAAAAGAAGCACACATATGTAAGTTTTTAACCGGAAGGGTAATCTAATTTGAATGATGTAATACTTCTTGCTATTACTTTTCCAGATGGAAAATACCCTGACCGTACGATGAGAATTCGTCCTCCCGTTATGTTGAACCAGAAGATTCTAGAACACTAGACTGCCCCTTGTCCAATCTGTTGATATGATGCCCACATAAACCAGAACTCCTAGATACATATGATTTTGTCTGAAACAAACATAAGTGAGGCTAAAACGTCTCTAAGGGCAGGAGCTGAATGGCAGCGAATGCAATACAAAAAATACAAGTGTTTTATACTTACCTTAGTAAGTGTAGTGGATGGTGTTGAAACCACACTGACAGAAGTGTCTCTGGGCACTGGTGTGGTGGGGAGCTGGTAGAGGTGTTGATATGTGTGGTCATGATGATGGAATAGCACTGAAATGAGAACACTGCAGATATCTTGTTTGTCAAACTATGAGGTTATCTACTGTCCAAATCGTTGATACTTGTACAGTTTATGCCATACAATATTCATATATTTAATGCTTAATAGGGCCCCAGGGGTCTGAGTGGTCTAAGGTGCTCACCTTTACAGATTATTTGCACATCTCACCTGCGGCATCATACGTTTGAATCTCAGCTTGACCAACATTGATACATTAGATCCTCATGGGTCAGTGGTCTTTCCCAGGTTGTTCGTCCATTAAAATATACTGACTGCCATGTATAGCCTACCATGTGCTGAAAATCTGTGGTAACCCCACAAAACAAAAACAAAACAATGTTTAATAACTTAATCATTTTTCATTCAGGATTGGAAGGGTGTCGCACATGCATTGAAGGACAATGCGTTCCCAGTTTTCCATAATACAAAGTCTGCCAAAGACAAACTAACATAGGAGGAATCAGGAGCACTTTAAAATGAATCGGAGCTTATTTAGCAATCATTGTACATAGCAATACTACTACTACTACTACTACTACTAATAATAATAATAATAGCACAATTATCAAACTGGAGGGATTATGATCAGAAAGCAAAAATTGTAAGTTTTCCTAACAAAATTATTCTGCCAGAGGAGTAGCATTATATTACCAAACTTTAATGTGCAAGTTCTGAATAATACTGGAAGACAAAGAGTGGATAGAACACAATTTTTAATGATTTCAAGCAACATTCTAGAAACATATCCTAAGGGTATTTCAACCTTTAAAATAGTTCCATAAAAGGGTGAATGAATTTCTCATGCCAAGTTTAATCATAATATGTAATAGAAATTCTCCTCTGGATGGAGTTTATTTAACCAAATACTTTATGAAGCTACTCAGTGTTGGTATATAAACGTTATCATGTACTATTACGCATAATTCTGACACTTATAGTATCATTGGTAAAGGGCAATAAATCTTCCAAACAATCTCAGTCAGAAAAATGCAAGATCATGTTATAGTAATGCTGGGATTTTCCTCATAATCATAAGCAACAGAGATCTTGATTATCTAACCCTAACTGCCAAGTTTAAACAAAATTCTATCAAAAACATGTCTTTACAGTGGTAGAAAACTGAAAATCAGATACAAGATTACCTCATAGATGGACATCACTCATAAGTAATGCATTAACATCGTGATTAAAGTAGCTTATTTGCCTTGTTTTATTAAAATCCGGTCAGAAATGCTATCTCTCAAATGGTAAGAATCTCCTCCAATCAGCTGCAAGATCACCATATTAACATGCGCAAATCATGCTCATAATACAATTCATTTGATGTTTTGATGATATAGGCCTAATTACTAACTTTGATGAAAATCTTAAAAAGCATGGACATGCTCAACAAATTAGATGCAAGCTCGCCTCATTTATATAATGGGTATCACTTATAACTGTTCCCATTCATGATCTTGATGGTTTAAGGCTTTTCACCAGTTTTACTCAAAACTAGATCAAAAATATATTCTCTATAGTGACACCAAATTGGATGTAAGAATTCCTTTTAATATGCATATACATTACTCATTATTTCATGCCTGTGAAAACCTGATGATAAAAGTCCATACTCCAAGTTTGATCAAGATTCGATCAAAAACATTGCTACAATAACGGTAACAAGCTCAGTCAATCAGACACTAGATCACCTCATTGATGTTATTGATCTCACTAATTATCAAATCACAATGACTTTTTTAAAAAAAGTTTCAAAATAAAGTCTCCAGATTGGTAACAAACTTGGCCAATGAGAGGCAATATGACCTCAGTAATATGCATGGATTTCACTCATATACTGAACCTGTCAAAGATGTTTACATGGTACTGTATAGTCCACTTTCCAAGTTTAATCAAAGTCTGAACAGAAACATGGCCTCCTGAGTAGTAATACTGCTATGTATATTTAATTTAATTTGTCTGTTAGTTTTTAAATGTTTTTTTTATTCCATTACATGCTATTGTAATGTAACATTGTTTACTGGACTTGACCTTGTCCAGAATTGAATTCAGTTCTGTTTGACCTGACTGACTTCTTTTTAATTTTTTTTATTTCATTGATGTAAACAACATTTTTATCTTTCTCATAGTAAGAATCATTAACTTGAGTCAAAGTCATACCTGGACTACGTGATATGTAGCATATGACAATTGGTAACAAACTTCTATATTTTGTCAGAAGAATGAACTTTTGACCATCATCCAAGAATCTGTTTTGCATCTTAATTAATAATATAACTGATGTTTTGGATAAAGGTTTGTCAGCTATGCTTTAAGATGTGGCACTGTAAACTGTATTATGTTGTGTCCAGTATGGGTTGAATTTTATTTTCTTCAAATTATTGAATTCAAGTGATTATTTTCTCTGGAAATACAAAAGTGCTCTGACAAAATTCTTGGATAAAGACATTCATTGGAATTTATACTGAATTCAAAACTGGAATAATATTTTCTGTGATTCAACAAGAGACCATTGACACATCAGTACAACGCTGACTATAAGTGACATGATCACCTTCAATTTTGGATTTCATCGGGACTCGAACTCAGTTTCATTCAGGACTTTTTATTACTATAACTTGTGCTTTTTAATTATTGGATTATTTTTGGATTTAATTCGTAAAACCGTAAATTCATTTTTCTTATTTTTCAGTTAGTATGCTAGAGAAATAAATTATTTGTTAAATTTTACAAAGCTTGTTGCCTTCACTCTTTTCTGTTACTTCTTTTTATGAGCATAGACTCGTAACAATACTAAATATTGCCAGACAGTCAATAGATGACTAATGCAGGCCTATATCATATATATACTTGGGGTTATAGCTAGGTGTGCAAAAAATCTGCATACTTTATGTGTCATTTTCTGGACTTTCAGACTTTCAAATTGACAATCAATTGTTCCGATGAACAACGTCAACATTCTCAGATGTAATTAACCCATTCCATGGAATATAGCTATGACACAGCTTGCTGGTCAAAATGAAAAAAAAAATATCAGAAAGACTTTTTTAAAACAAAAGTTTAATATAACTACAATTGGATCCTACTAGAGAAAAGGTGAGTATTTTCCTAGCAAATATATCCCCACCTCTCCCATATTCAAAATGACCCTACGATGATGAGTTTATAGTAAAATTGAGGCTTAGGTCATGCAAAAATAGGGCAAATACGACTGGTCAACATGCATATATTCTGATGATGGCCATAATATATTGTAAACTCAATGGTCTGGAAACTTAGCAGGATATGAAGAGAAATATTCTCTTTGCAATTTACAGCTTCAGCTTTAAACACAGAAATGTAATTCCATACATATCGGGTTCTTCCTCACAATTTAAAAACTTAATTTTTATAAATACTTATTTCATACACGATTTTATATTTTGAAATAATTTGCGTTATTTTATGTCCATATATCTAATCAGAAATTCACAGATAAAGTTGGGGGCATCATTTAGCCGAGTGGTCTAAAGCGTTCAATGTTGCTAGAAAATCAAATATTTATTGCAGAAATTATTAAATCTATGACCTAAGCACTGGGATGATATCAGCCTCCCCTGTTAACAGCCTTCTGTACTGGGATTTGATAAATGGAGCATTGCCTTAGCTAAATGTTTCAACTTCTATTCGTTACATATTCTGTTAACAATCCACCACATGCTCTCAATTGCAGCCCAAGCCAATCAAAATCAGCAAAACATTTCTATCATTATGTCATACACTACACTGAACTACAAGACCAAACCTTATTATACAACACTGAACTTTTATGCAATAAAAATGAAACACATGGATCCCTAGTAAATAGGTGCGGTGAAGAATAAACGTCAACACTACATTGAACCACATGACTAAAACCTGCAATTTTATCTAATGTGATTGTGTCATACAACATTACATTGAACTACAAAGGGCAATAACCAGGAAAAACTGGGAAGCAATATGATAAGACAATATATGCAGCACTAGTTGCACAAATGAGACTGTGCTGAATGACTATATAATAACAATAACTATATATTCACTCTGCAAAGGCAGGCATAAAAGAGCTCCATAGCTCAATAAACTTAGTAATACCTTGAACCAACATAAATAATTAATACAGGGAAATATACAATTTTACATCGTATTCAGGGTATCTATGTAAAAAAGCTAAACTCCCTTACATGTAGTAATTTTGAGAGTTGTGTCCCTTGCTGTGAGTAGAATGACAGGGCAGACTTGGCCATAGAGGTAACGGTGGAGTAAAATTAAATTTAAATAATGTACAAACTATTCATACTTATCAACTTCTTCCATAAGTTTTGATCAGCCTATACTCGGCAAATGTGAACTTCAAAGTTGCTAAAGAATTAAAACATTATATCAAATTCTAATGTTTTGGTTTGAAACAATTCAAAAACAGTTTCATTTGATCTTGATCTAATCAATCAAAATTACCCTGGCTGCTTCTGTCTTAAAATAAAAAAGACATTCAGTAAGCACCCTAATCAAGGAGGACTAGTACCTCAGATAGGTAGAATATAATGGTTTTGTTACACCCCCCTGAGTTCTTCTGGGGCAGGCCACCTAACACATCATTACTTATGCCATATGACTGGTTAACTCTAGTGGGTTTGGCACCTCATCAACTGTGCTTTCTAAATGATTAATCCATGTTCATGTAATCTGAACATTTATTTGTATTGTGTTTACTCAAGTTGTTTGAAAGTTATAATTATGGTCGAAAGGAATAGCATCTGTTAACATTATGATACATGCTAGTAAATGTACCTCACAGTAATGATATAGTCACATAAATATCTGTAGACATTATGATATATACCAGAAAATGTACCTCTCAGTACGGGTGAAGTCATTAAAGCTAATTAATGTGACTAACTCAATAGTTTTGTTTGAAATCCTACTC
Organism: Megalonaias nervosa; assembly: GCA_016617855.1. Taxonomy (NCBI): domain Eukaryota; kingdom Metazoa; phylum Mollusca; class Bivalvia; order Unionida; family Unionidae; genus Megalonaias; species Megalonaias nervosa. The sequence goes on along the minus strand of JAECUM010063839.1, from coordinate 16,390 downwards.
CAAATCTAATAACCCTTTACCTCACATGTGCTTTTCAACGTCACTGATTTGTATCCTCAGAGTACCACGATCACAGCACGTCTCCAACCTGCTCTGTACCCTACACTGGCTATCCATATGATCCAGAATTAAACACAAAATTTGTTCTCTGTGCTACGTTTCACTGATGGGCTCCAGTCCAACATACCTATATAACCTCACCCATGTGTACACACCAGCAAGATACTCATGCTCCTCTTCTGACACTCGTATTCTCAATGTTCCCACTATGAAAATGAAATCATATGGACAACGTTCTTTTGCATACCAGGGCCAAACAACTTGGAATGAATTGCCCACTGAACGTAGACACAAAGACACAGTGATCTCATTCAAAAGTGCGCTTAACACGCACCTATTTCAACTGCAAGGACAGACTTAAAGACCTAATAATGTTTCCTTACCTTAAATATTTACAGCCTGTATTCTGTGTTCTAATTTCGTGGAGTTTGTTTTTATTTTTGTAATCATATCATTATATATGTTTTTTAAGTGTTGTCAAACGTTGTAAAGCGCTTAGAGCTTCTAAATATTAGGCGCTATACAAAGTCCTCATTATTATTATTATTATTATTCTACAAGCGCATTTTTACTTTATTTAACGCCAGCAGTAAACATCAATTTTGAGTTGTTTGTCTTAGCATTATGTTTGGAGAAAACTCCTATTAGAAATTACAGGCATTGAGGTAAATGACCATTACGTCACATCTCGCAGTTTCTATTTAAGATATACTTGTAATATGCTACTTAATGTAAATAGGTCATATTCTCTACTATCCAAAATGGACAATGTTTATTTCATTCAGCAGTTTATTGTATTTGGATGATTAAAATTATGGCTACGAAGGCTTGAGTATGTCGACAAAATTGAATTTTGATAAATTATCAAATTCAGATGATTTAGTGATAAAAACCTACACAACAACCTTATAGATATAGAGGATGAGAAGGTCAGCTACAGCTTCACTGATTTTAATAAATACAAACATTCTTCCATGACAATAATGATACAACTGTAAAGATTGGATTTTACTCTTAAACCTATCTATTGATAGCAAATATGTAAAAATAAGTCAAAATGGTTAAAATTTATTTTGAACTAACATATACTACGCTGCTATAAATTATACAGGCAGCCTTGTTCACATATATGTTTAGGTTACAGGTGTTCTATTTATAGTAAAATACATTCTGTAAATTTGGACTGTGTATATCAATTTATCAACACAGTAACAGGCACTATTAGGTAAAGGGTGGTTGGAGTAATCTTAATGTAATTTTAAAGGAAGATAAAACTTATACTATGCTATCAACAACTTCTAATAACTCTATTATCAAAGTGCTTTGACCCCATCCTCACCGCCTAAAGTAGTGGGCCATTTCATTGTGGGAAACGTAGAAATAAATCAGATGAGCTAAGTGCACACAAGCTTTTCATCTCAGGAAACTATGAATTCTTCAGTGCTGCCATGAAAGAAAATAATCCAAATAATCAAGTTTATAATGGCAAAAGTATTATTTGACCAAAGTTCTGAGGTAATATAGCGTATAAATAAGGAGAAAAAGGCTACAATGTGTTTCATGTGACTATCTCACTCTAGTTTTGAATTACAATGGTGTATAAATAAGGACAGAAAGGCTACAATGTGGTTCATGTGACCATCTCACTAGTTCTGAGTTACAATGGGGTCTAAATAAGGAGAGAAATGCTACAATGTGGTTCATGTGACCATCTCACTCTTGTTTTGAGTCACAATGTGGTATAAATAAGGACCGAAAGGCTATAAAGTGGTTCATGTGACTATTTCACTCTTGTTTAGCAGCAGGGAAGGCGAATCCTGCAACTTATTTAGGAGAGTTATTTCGCAAAAATAAAGCTTCCTACAGAGATGAAAATACAGACGTCAATAATGTCAAACCGAAGTCTCTAACCGACCCGAAACTTTTCCAATTGGGTTAGCTTATTTTGTTACTTTATCATTTGACGCTTATGTTTTCGTTGTTATGGCATGTTTGTTTATTCATGCACTCACTCGATGTCATCACTCTCCCTGCTGCTATGTGGGTTTGTTTAATTAAATCATTATTATATCAACCATGGAATATCACACAGCTGATCTAGCTCGACAGAGACAAAAGGCAATTAAGAAATATCTCCCCGTCCAGGATTCTGTCAAGAAACAACTACAAGCATGTCGGGAGTCTCAGGTGGAGTTTATAGAAGGTGCAGAACATTTATTTCAACCTGTTACGAAGGCTACCGAAGAAGTTACAAAAGCTACCAACGGTCGTCTTCCCACGTTAAAGCAAACCGCTAGAGCAACTGGAAAAATAGCAGAAAGAACTAAGAAAACTAAAAAAAAAAAAAGATTCTAAGAGAACTTCCAGGTGAAATAGCTGCTGCTCAGCCAATGCAAGAAATACTTAAAGGTACTGACCAAACGCATGCTGAAATAGGTGATATAAAGGATCGTATACCAGAACCAGAATAAGAACAAGAAACAGAACAAGAACAAGCAAGAGAGAAAACTGACCTTGGTGATAAATTTACCGAAGATAGTCTTGCGCACATAAAAAAACTTGACAGAAATCAATTACCTTTATATGCTGCCGTGAGTTTTGATGAAAGAAGAAAAATTTTGAAACCTGAGTATGCTAATGATGCTGTAAGTCATGAAATCTGGTACAAATGGATATTTCATATACGCTACGGGGTTGATCAGTTTGAAATAGTGATGTAAGATATATTAGATAACTTTTATTTTTATAACAACAACAACAACAACCACAACAACGACGACAGCCAGTCCAAAAGAAAAGTGAGGAAAAAGAAGAATGGCATGACACCCCCAGTGCTGCTGGAAGTGGTATTGGTACAGGTACCAGGGGAAGTGGTCTTATTACTCCATGTCCCAATAACGTCCTTGCCGACGTGGACAGACAAGAAATTCTGATTTGGCAGAAAACGAGCCGGTAATAATTCCCCAGAAATTATTAATGAAGCAGCTGCTATTTGTCAGAGATTATTTACAGGTGGTATCATGGATATTAATGTTTATCAGTCCCTCATCGATGAAACTGCCAATGATTACCACAGTGATTAAGGGTATACAATTAGGTCAGTGACAAGAAAATAAGATGATTATACATAATACTCACCGTGGACCAACCATGGTCAGGGTGGTAAATTCGCGATTACCAGTATATAAATTGTACTACGGAGATGGACTCTGTGATATTGTTCAGGGTCTATTCAGAAGGATGGCTCCAAAAGCAATACTGGTTGCAAAGCAACTGCGAATGAAAGCTATTGACGTTCATGAAAAAGGTATTAGTGCTGTTGGTGATGTTGCCGGTAAATCATTCTTGGCAATCAAGGATAGACTAGCACGATTAATACAATGAAAACCACAGCCAGTAAAACCCAGGCCAGTAAAATTACCCAGCACAGAAGTTATGCCTGCAAATGTTAGTAAAATAATCAATCAAGCTGCTAATCAAAAGCCAGCAGAGTTGGCTGGTGTACCTATGTCAGAAGAAGAAACAAATATCACTGCTAGTCTGATAGCAGGAAGTGGTCTTCATGTTAGACGATAACAAATATAATAAAATGTTCAAACGTGTATCTGATCCCGCATTTGACATGGACGCACCAATTCTCGAAGATGAATCGATACATGATTATCAATATTATTCTTATGACGCACGTCAGCCAAATCAGCGTAGGTGAATTGAGCTGCATCTTCAGGATACAAGCAGATATTTCTTACCTGCTGAAGCATTTACTGAAGTAGAAGGTGAAATTTAAAAAACGGATAATACTGAATATGGAGCTGATGTTATGGTTCGTTTTGTTAATAATGGCATCATGGCGTTGTTCGACAGTGCTACATATATCGTTGACGGAAGAAATATTGAATTGATTCAGAAAGACGTCGACGTTGCCACGACGATACTTGGCCTTGCAAGATACAGCAACGATTATTCAAGACCAGCTTGTCCGTCAATGATGTTTGTGAAGGATACTTTTAACCACCCTGACAACAGACAGTATAAGATGACCAAGAAACTTTGCCAACAACAATAACGCTGATGTGTGGTCAGTGGTTCTTGGTGCTAATCCGGAATTCAACGTAGGATTCGCAGCACGTCAATCAATGCTGAAAGATGGAAGTAGAAGATTTTCATGTGCAATTCCGCTGTCACATATCTTTGGATTTTACAGAAATGTCAGGAAGGTTATTTTCGGAGCCAAACATACAATTGTACTCGTATGAAAAGCCACAGACAATAATGCAGTCTGGTGACCACCTGCTGTTGTTGAAGTTGGTAAAGTAATACTAACAAAACTTTCGTTGTGGATGCCAAAAATAATACCATCACTCACTGAAGAACAACGGTTACTCTTTTTTATGGACTCAGGTGGTAAATCAACATTATCATGGCTGACAGCAACTACAGATAGTGTTCAAAGTTTAATTAATGGTTTATTCACATGGCAGATAGCATCACAGCAAGGTGTCTTTCCACCGCGATATATATTTGTTGCTTTCCAAAATGCTGCATGGGTAAACTCACAAACACAGTACAATGATATTTGACAAACTTGGTGTTACTGAAGTTCCACTGAGAATAAATGGACATCAAGAACCAGGTGAGGATATATTATTGAATTTTCAGTATAATTATGTATCACGTGCATATCATCGTTTGATGATATTCATGGGACGTGATCAAAATATTGATTCTGGTTTACAAATATCACACCTAGATTTTACAACTCTATATCCAACCTATTATTTCTCACTGGAACATTTGGATTTGTTTAGGAAATCCGTCATTGATATACACTTTTGAGCTCGTGTGGCAAGAAGAGCAATTGCTAATTACAGCACAATCACAGTTATACTCTCAGATAAAACAATGTTGCTTGAAGGTGTTGGTGGACAAATTAGAGTCATCGATGCACCAGTATAAAACATGTAAGTGTTTTCCAAATATGTAATTAAATTGGTCATGATATTATAATGTCATATCATCATGTTAATGCTACTCTGATCCTGGTCAGATTAAAAAACAACTACAATCAGTATCAAAAGAGAACTGTGGAATAAAAATATCACTATAAAAAAAGGAAAAAATTGAAGGTGGTCTGAATAAACTATCATTGTCAGAACATCAACTCAAACACTTCAATGAAGCCAAACGATCAAAGACCGGTGTACGACTTGATGTTTCTGCGGGTGCCATTAAAGACATCGCTAAGACGGGTGGTATATTTCCACTTCTTGCAGATATACCAGCGTTGATAGCTGCTGCAGCTCCAGCTGTTGCAAAAGCAGCTGCACTTGGTGCTGTTGGAGCTGCTGCTGGGATGGCATTAAAGAAAGCAACAGGAAAAGAATTTAAAAAATTCCAAAAGAAATCAACAGGGAAAGGTCTATGACTTCCCGGGACACATCGCTGATACTTCCCATGTCCAATTTTGATTTACTTGATGCTATTCGTGATTAAATTTCAAAAACATCAGGTGTTTTTATGTGTGATCAATTATCAAAACAACCAATCATGTTGAGACCGGTATCATCAATCTCGATAGAAGTTCTGGTCCAGGTACTCACTGGGTTGCATACGCGATTGATCCATGTGGAATTATTTATTTTGATTTGCATGGACTGGCACCACCGATGGAATTTTTAAAATATGTTAGCAGCGTGCACAGTATTCCGGTATGGTATTCAACATTACCGACACAGACAATAACTGATTTGCCAATATGTGGCAGTGAATCACTTGCAGTACTCGACGCTATTTCAAAATCTTCCAATGCACCTCATAAAGTTGTACATATGTACACGAGTTCTGTTTCAAATAATCACTAATCGTATAATGGTTGATACTTATAGAAGATCCTCTGTCAAAGACAAGGGAAAAAAAAGATGATATTGATTGATCAAAGTACGCTACTAGAGATGATCTTGCTGATATTATGAACCTCTCTGGAGTTGGCAGGGATGAAGTTGTTATTTTTCAGGATAAATACGGTATTTTAAAGACGAGTAATATTAAGTGGGTCGACATAATTCGTAGAGTTCTCGGTGCTACCACGGATAATATTCCAGTATTTACTGATGGCGGTAGAATCAGAGACTCAAATGTATCAATTGCAACTATCAGAAATGAAATTACAAAAAGTGTTGCTGATCGTTTACGATCCACTGGTGATACAATGACAGGTAACCTCAACATGAATGGAAAAAAATTGCTGTTTTAAGAGAACCAACAGGTGATAAAGATGCCGCAACAAAGAAATATGTAGATGATAAAAATACTACAAACGATGACAAATTAACCACGCTGCGATCTGAATATGACGTTCACGTAAATATGTTTTTAAATGTTCAAAAACTTTGTAAAATCGCAGATGATTTCGTTGTTAGTCCAGCAGTTGTTGATATTAAACTCTCTGTAATTAACAAAAAAAGCTAAAAGATCTTAACAAAAAACTAGAAGATATTATCAGCGGAATTCCTGATATCATTAAAAAAGTAATCTGATTAAAATTCCTCACAAGCAGATCACAAACTTGGTATACACAATATCATCCGGATCACCAACATGGTCATAGCAAAATAACACTATCAAATATACTGTGGAAGTTACTGGTGTATATAGGCTGTCCCTGTTCAGCTCTGCAAAATTTTGGATATTTACCACATATCCATGGTGTCATTCAACCGATAATTTTTCTGGAACCGTGTTTATTTTGTTAAATCAAGCGGTCGAAGAAATATTTATACTGGAACCATCTGATAAAAATTTAACCGTAGTGTCTTACTGGTGGTATCTGGAATTTGTCGCTGAAACACCTCAGTTGATTACTTAATACTTTAGAGTATACGACTTCACAAATGTCAGATCTAAATTTTGTAAACAAATACAGATACGAACAAGTGTGTTTGTTACAGACCCAATTGAAAAATATAATAGACGAGTATACAGTAAAAATTAAAAAATATCGCAGACGTATCGTTGTTACTGACATAATTGTTTATTCTGCATCTGCCGTAGTCGCTGAAACAGCAACCATAATCGGATCATTATCAGCCGCATACATGTTAGCACCAGTAATAGGAAGTGGTGTTACAGTTATAACCGGTGTTGCTGGTCTTCTTAATATAATTGCAAAAAAAGATATCTACGTGTGCCGCTGATAAATTACATGAAATCAAATGTTACTATCAGCAGCAACACACGCACATGCCAAATTATTATCGCTATCATAATAAAATGACTATGCCAAAACAAATCGTCACTAATACAACACCACCAACAACCACGATGATATCAACGAGCTCAACTAATCCTGAATTCGACATTGTCTTTCCAACGGCAATTCCAGCAAAAGAAATAGCATTGGCACAATTACAAGTATATTACAGCTGGCCAAATATCAGATCAAAGTCATTTGGTGGGTTGCTCACAAATAATTCGTTAGTGTTTTCTTACAAAAATAAACCCAATGGAACTCCAGATTGGAATGTTGTTGGTATTACTACAGGCAGTTATCAAATCAAACAGATGGTCCTACTAAATACTGCTAAGCCTGACAAAGCCACATAGAGCCTGACAAAGTCCGACAAAGCCTTACAAAGCCACAGAAAGCACACAAAGCCTCACAAAGTCACTCAAAGCCTCACAAAGTCACTCAAAGCCTCACAAAGCCATGCAAAGTTAAATTAAAAAAGTGTATTTATATTGTTAATTATAATAATGAATTTATTAACCAAACCGAAAGACTAGTTTTCAACATAATTACGCCAAATAATTACCGAAAACTGGGTGACAGAGTTTAAATTCAAACAGTGATAAAGTATTGATAAATTCTTGACATAATCATATTTGAAATGTTTGTTATTATTTTATAAATTATGTTATAACTTGTTCTTTTGACTCATTATGGACAGAAAATGCAATTTTCCAAATATATGTTATAATTGACTACATTTGACACAACATAACAAAGGCACACAAAGCCAGAAAAAATCATATCAGGAAGGTGTATTTATGTTGCAATATCAGATTGATGAATACATCAACCAAACCGAAACACTAGGGTTATACACGTACCCCATTAATAGACCGCGAATTGGGATATTAATTAATTTGGATAATAACAAAGTCAGACAAAATCATATTTGAAATGTTTTGCATTTTAGTGAGTAACTTGGATAAACTATGGAAATAAAATGCCGTATCTTTAAGTACGTCTTACTGAGTTATCAAACATATGTTTGGCAAACTCAACAAGTGTGTCGATGTTTGACAAAGCATAATAAAGACACATAAATCCTGGCAAAATCGTACCTAAAATGCTTACTTTTTAAAAAAATGTATATTCCGATAAATTATCGACATAAATGGCTATTTGTCACAGAGGCACACAATGTCATAAAATGCAGACAAAATCATGCAAAGTCATCACATAAAGTATTGTTATCATTCCTAACCTGAAAAGTAAACCCCCAAAATGTAACACCTATAAATCTTTGCATAACTAACAAATTAAAAGCATGCAACATGCCAAATGATGCCTATTAATACTAGGGGACACGTAAATACTGGTATATAAAAAAATTTGCTCTGTGTTAGCTTCATTGGATATCTTTACATCTCTCTAAATTATATTTCTTGTTTATATTTAACAAACATCTTATTTACGTTTAATTTCCAAAATGCCTAGTGCCTCTGCTCGAAAAAGACAAAAAATGAACTGGCCTTGTATTGTATTTGGACTTAACTGTGGTGTTGGTTCCTCTATTCGTGATAAGTGCAAGTGTTGGATGCATGCAAAGTGTGATGGGCTGACATCAGTAGTGAATGGGGATGATATAGGGTATATGGGGCCATATAGGGAAAAACACCCATGGACGATATAGGGACAAGATTTATAGCAGGCGGCAGGTAGCTGGTAGCGGGTGACGGATAGTGGGTAAGTTCAGCTAGTACTGCGGGTGGCGGGTAGTGGGTGGCGGGTAAGTTCAGCTAGTTCAGCGGGTAGCGGGAGGCGGTAAGTTCAGCTAGTTCAGCCACCCGCTACCCGATGAACTAGCTATACCTACCCAACACCCGCTACCCTCTGTACTAGCTGAACGTATCCGCCACCCGCTACCCATCACCCGCTACGAGTTACCCACCACCCGCTACAAATCTTGTCCCTATATCGTTCCAGGGGGTCTTGTAATGCTAATTCCCACTGTCCCTATAAATCTTGTCCCTATATCGTCCCAGGATGTTTTCCTTATATGGCCCCCATATGCCCTATATTGTCCCCATTCACTACTGACATCTGATGATTTAAAAGCTATTTCTGGACAATACTCTTATGAGTGTCGTGTGTGCATTCGTACAGCAACAATGGTGTGTACAACTATGAAAGGTTGATGAACATTCCAAATACGGTTATTATTACTATTATTATTATTATTATTATTATTATTATTATTATTATTATTATTATATTGATTATCAAAAAACGTCTGTCCGTATTGACATGACAGAAACTCGCTTATCATAAATCAGTAAATGAAAATAGTAGTAAAATGCTTCTTATACCCAAACCCATATATGCAAATATGAAAGATTGTGTAAAACGCCAAAACAGCTTGATAGAAATATTTAACTGCCCAGCTGAGATAAAGCAATGTTGTGTTTTATCACATTTTATTTTGATTATTTATAAACATTTTATAGACACATATTTCTGACCAGAATAACGGTGTATTAGCAGAAAATATTTATAGTATTTACGCTGTATCAATGCTATGTATAAATGTTTCATTAAAAGGAAACGAGGCTTGCACAACGAGTGGTATATCATGGATACAGAGTACATACTATACAGATATTTTATTTATATCACATACAAATACATATATTTGCCTTTCGAATGGAGTTTAGACTGACTACGGACAACAATGTATTGACCGAGTCAATGAACTCACATCTCAGCCGTGTGTGTCCACTACAAAATATACTGTCCTTTTGTGCCTATTCACAATCACCTTTGCATATTAATAAGTTGATTGTTTACATTTTTGAGTTTCTATTTTTATTCACATTGATTAAATCAATATGTCATACTTGTGATTTATACATGAAAGATGGTTTTTCTGAAGAAAGTAGGGCACTACAAATACATAGATTCTTGAATAATGAACGCTCGTCAATGCATTGACGTGCAAGTACATGGAAATTAGCGTGGAATAGAATCTAAGCGAAATGACGAGCCAACAATAGGCAATTAAAATATTTTAATATGTTTAAAATTGATCTAAGTCATTTTTCTACTTTAATTAACATCACTACCGACCATAAAATTCTCTCTCTCTCTCTCTCTCTCTCTCTCTCTCTCTCTCTCTCTCTCTCTCTCTCTCTCTCTCGTCGGTTTGACTTAACATTTACCATCATTCTTCAAAAGGTTCAGAGACGTTGTGGTATTCCACAAGCGAAAATCCTCTATTCTCTTCTTTTCATGGATTTTCGCCCTTATCTTCATACGATGGTCAACAGAGAGAGAGAGAGAGAGAGAGAGAGAGAGAGAGAGAGAGAGAGGCCTTTGTATATTTTCGTATTTAATTAATAATAATCGATTTTTAGAGCCATATAATAGGATACGATACAACAACATCAACACAGCTTTAAACACATTAAATATGTGTGTCTCGTAACCAAGACATAGACATATATCTTACTGTGTCGACCAACAATTGCAACTTTGTATCATTTATATATAAACACTTTAGATAGGTCCCAAGGGAAGTGTACATATACAGTTATGACGGACGATATTCTTGTAGCTTACTTGGTGCATTTTCAGTTGCAATGTTTATTATCCAGTCCAATTTATTTTTTCTCTCGGCACCATGATCGTCTTTTTAGCTGAAATATTTTCTTTTCTTTTACTCAAGATAATTATTTTTTCTCCAAATAATAGCAAGAATATAATATTTTGTTTTGGTATACCCATTTACAAACGTTTTTGTGGTTACCAGCTCTAATTATTATCGCATTGGTTCTTTGACTACGGGCAGTGTCGCCCCAAATAAGTTTCGTCCCCAAGACGTATCGGTCCTACTAAACACCGCAAAGACATATATAACCATAGTGAATTACGTTAAATATTAAATCATTCATTTTCTCAAACATTTTCTTCTTATCATTATTTCTAATATGTTGTAACTTTCTAAAAATAATTACGGTTTGTGTAAGTTTATACAAATATCTTCCTAAATGGAGGTTGAATTTCCTTATTTGTTAATCCTACTCTTTCTCCTTTTGTTTGACAGTGAAACATCCTCGTGTCCATTTATAAAAATATGTAATTACGTTAAGTGTTGGGAGAAAAACAAATGACAGGATCAGGATGGGCAAATACATGGCAATTACTTAACAACATTCAAAAATATGTAGTGTTGATACAAAATTTATATCAATAAGTATAACAGAATTAGAAAATGTTTGCGTTGTCTCTGATAGTTATATTTTTTATTATATATTTAACTCAGTACAAGCATAGAAACGTTTTTAAACTTACAATACTGGAAATTATTTACTGTTGATATAAAATTTACGGCATATGGTAGTGGAGTGCAACTGTATTCCATTAACACGTGTCAACGCCTGTTACAATCTCAAGTAGGTGAGTAGGACCGTGCTACCTTTAACTCAATTAGCACATTCTGATTATGCCATTTTATGACATTGTGTGCCTGTGTGAGAAATAACCATTTCTGTCGATAGTTTATCATATACAGACATTTTAAAATAAGAAACATTCCAGTTAAGATTTTGTCAGGCTCAGTATGCCTTTTTGAGATGCAGTGAATTTGAAATTTGTCTCCCAATTACCAGTCATTCATTATGGTGTGTGCAGTAAATCCAACATTATTCTTTTATAATTTATGTGGCAAAAACACCATACAACAATATTAAACAATTGTATTATCCCTTTGTATGACCTTTCCAGGCTTTGTATGCTTTTCTTATGAAACATCGAAAGGTTTGTTGTGTCTGTCAACCTATGTTTCGTTAATCGGTCAAATGAACAGTTTAGAAAATAACAAACATTTCAAATATAATTTTTTTTTCAGATTTTATTAGTACTTTATCATTATTTATAATTATGTTGAAACTAGTCGTTCCGTTTGGTTATTTATAATTTACAATATATATTTGCTTAACATGACTTTGCACGACTCTGTCAGGCTTTGTTTGCCTTTGTCAGGCTTTGTATAATTAGGACATATTGGAATATTTCATTTTCTTTCGTTACTAATTCAAATGAACAATTTATCATATAATAAATATTTTACATACGATTTTGTCATTATTTGAATTCGAACTGTGCAGCCAAATTTTATTCAGTTATTTAATTCGGCATAACAATGTTGAAAACTAATCCTTCAGTTTGGTTAATTTATTCGTCAATATAATTTACAATATAAATACACTTGTCTAATATGACTTGTATGACTGTCAGGCTTTGTGAGGCTTTGTGAGGATTAGTCAGGCTTTTAATGATTATGTCTGGCTTTGTATGATTAGGATATATTGAAAAATTGCATTTTCTTCCGATAATAAGTTAAATCAACAATTTATAAAGTAATAAGCAGTTTACATATGATTTTGTCAGATTTTGTTATTACTTTGTCATTATTCGATTTCGAACTTTGTCGCCAAATTTTCGGTCATTTAATTCTGCATAAATACGTTGAAAACTAGTCTTTCGGCTTGGTTAATATATTTTATAAATATAATTAACAATATAAATACACTTTTCTGATTTGACTTTGCATGGCTTTGTGGGGCTTTGTGTGGCTTTATGAGGCTTTGTCAGGCTTTTTCAGGCTTAGCAGTATTTAGTAGGACCCCTTACCGCTCCGTTACAACGCCAGAATAGCTATGAGATACCTCGTGCGGGTGGCTTGTTTATATAGGATACTTCAGGTGACACATCATGTGACTGATAAAAAAAGTTTCCTTTTCTTTGAAGAGCGCCTGTTTCCGCCAATGACAGAGTAACATGCTATGTATACATGTGAGGCTGAAGGATTTACGAAAAATAATGTAAAAATGAAAACAGTTCAACATAAATTGGGGTTAAAAAAACCCACAAAAATTTCATATCATGGAAAGGAGGACGCTTATACTAAATAATCAGATTATATAAACATAATTTTACTAATTATTCTAAATTTATTACAAAATGTTAGTAGGTTAAAACTATTATTATGTGTAATATATTTTCGAGGATAGACTCTTCATACACAGCTGTGGTACCTACTGAGATATTAGAGATATTACATCTAGGGATACTAGTATACAAATTTAAATAAGAGGTAACATTCTGAAAATTTGATAGAAAAGAGACTCAGTTCATATCATTTTCTTTGTGTTTATCAATATGGATAATGTCACATTGAAAAACAGAGGGTTGATCTATCGCGTTTCTCAGTTTAAAAACATAATCATAAACATTTGTTGAGAACCAACTCTATGGCAGTTCATTCTCGATCCAGTTCCACATTTGAACATCTTCCTCTGCTCAAGAACTGTGTTATTTTGCTCACAATAATGGTAAGAAGACTTTTGTTTTACTTTTTTAGATAGTTTTCACGATGTGATCTTTGGCCAAAGGTATTTTATCATAACCTAATTTTACAATCAGTGGCAATTTGCCTATTTCTGATTTATATTAATGTATACATGTACAAAAACACAAATACACACTATTGGTTTTAAAAGCAATATATAATTTCAAACTGTGCATGACTCAAGAGCATCGTAATTCATGACAAAATTGTTATGTGGTTCTTGCTAAATGATACAGAAAGGCTTCAGATGTTCCTGGAACATATGCAAAGTCATCAGGACATTTCTCTATGACCATAAATAAGAAATAAGCCAATTTTAGCTTGAAATAACAGGAGGTGAAGAATTTGCAAACAGTGACCAAACACCAGTATTAAAAATGGTGGATGGTGTAACATTTTGAATGCTTCATATGAATGTTTTTCATGTAGGTCATGTTTGAATATTCATTCCAGTGTGGCTGCTATAACAGTTCTCTGTGTGAAGTCATTTCAAAGAGAAATGTTGGCTGTATTATTTTCAAACATCCCAAAATGATGATAGTAACAGGTGATCCCCCTCAACAATGATGATGACTCACTTGGGCACCACATGGGGAGGCAGGGCGAAATTGAAGTTCTCTTAGCAGAAAGAATCGCAAAGGAACCTGCGAGAGGTTCTTCAATGTATTTTGCAGCAGAGTTGTCAAAGTTCTATCAAGTCCGGGGATCGTACAGACCTAGCCATTTCTGACAAATAGTCTACTATTGTGAATTTACCAGGTGAATTCATTCGTAAAAGAAATGTTAGAATTTAAGTGTTGGTAAATCTTGAAATTTGGTTAAAACTTCCAAATGCAAAAGGTTTATGGAAGCATGATCAGTAGCATCCTTCCGACTGCATCCCTGTTATGGACTTTCTGTCACAAATAAAGAGGGTGACTGACCTCAGGAGGTGTCATAATGAGATAGGTTGGTAAGTGACATATTGTCTTTCTCACCAACAGTTTATGAACAGGCTATATGTTGATGCCTTTAGCAAGTTAGACTGCTTATGGACAATAGTGATGCCGTCTCATACATTAATAAAATAGGGGTTGAGTTGGGTTCAGGAGCTCGACTATCTGTTTTTTTTAAATATTGGAATGGTGTAGAGCAACAGGTATTGGGCTCAGTGTTTTGTCATCTGCCTGGCACATTGAACATGGAAGCAGATGTTCTATCGCGTAAATTAAACATAATTTGGTTGAGTCTGATAACAGCCCATTTTGCCTCAAGGCTGAATTGTCAGCTACAAAAATATATTATTTACAAACCAGACCCTGAAGCTCTGTTAATGCCGTTGATGTACCTTGTAGTATTTTCAATCTACCATATGTTCTACATGTTTTCAGTGTAACTCTTCGAGTTCTACAGATATTGGAGAAAGGAGAGGAGTGGTTGTGATTGCAGCACAAAATCTTGAGTACTAAGCCATGGTTCCCCAAGCTAGTCTTTTGTGTCAGATCAGTTGTGCATACTGCCCAGAACATCAGAGATTATGTTTCCTCAATAGGACCGCAGCATAATTCATCCATTGAAAAACTTCGCTTGGAATTGTTTGCGATATCAGGCAGGCTATCAAAATTAAAATCACCAAAGTCAATTTCTGATATGGAGACAATCAACACATTTACAATACCAGGCAAAGCTCCAGTGATTGCTCTGATTTCATGACCCAGAACCTGACCTATCAATTTTGCTCATTAGCACATTTAGTTTGGAATCCTCGCCCATGCTATTTAATAATGCATAAGATATAGTGCTATCAATACATCAATATCTTGTTTCCTAATTTCATTTAAAAGACCTCCAATTTTTTTTTTCTGCAACCAGGCATGACTGAATTATTATTTTATTGTGCATTAATGCCATTTGTTTTTAGAAACAAAAATCCTCATTTGTGGTACTTCAGATCACAGAGGTTCGTTACAAAGACAATTAGGAGTATCCGTCCATGAATCAAGGGATGGGTGTTATTGTTTCAGGATAGACTTTCCCATCCCTTGATTCATGGACGGATACTCCTAATTTTCTTTGTAACGAAGCCCTGTGCTTCTGATGCAGAGTCATTGTTTTGCAGTAGATTCGTCAACTAAACCCTGATATATAAGGAACCGGTTATGTCGACTATTTTTTGACACCCCCGACGTAATCGAGAAAACCAGGTTTGACTGTATTAGCACACTTCCAGTTTTATAAGATGATTCAAATTAGTCGCAACACCCATTTCCTGCATGTCTCAAGCGATGAGTGTTTAACAAGAGATCTTAAAACTTACTAAAGACTGTAGTCAGATGGGATGTTGATACTAACTCCTTTCACCGATTTGTTAACCTCCCCTGGGATTTATCTCATACACATCGGTTTCGTTTCTAATATTGCTACTAGTCAAAGAAAGCAAACCATTACTGTCTTAGATCTTGTTAATTTACATGTATACAAGAATAATCTTTATAATAGGTGATCTTTATCAATTATGTGCAGGTAAACATTTGTGCGAAATTTGTATAGTTGTTTCTACATCATACAGATGTCTTTGTCCAGTCACTCCTATATACAGTTCGATAGGGACCAAACTCTTTGTTGTTTCAGGGCCCATTTTCGGGTAGTGGACAGGGATGCTATTTCGAGATGGCTAAAATCCACCTTGCAAGCCACTGCCATCACTACTGATATTT